>WEIT01002178.1:172029-212282 GCA_013389985.1 Dryoscopus gambensis | reverse complement strand
GGATACCCCGGGCGTGCGGCGGGGCCCTCCGCCAGCCCCGCGCGTTTCCCGGTGGAAAAGCGGCTGCAGCCGCTCCCCACCGTCCCCAGCCCCGCCGAGCTGTCCCTGGGCAGGGATGCGGTCACTGGCCCCGGCCCTAGCGCGGTGTCACCCGAGTCCGCCCGGCGCCCTTTTAAGGCAGAACGCCGTTTTTGCCGGTTCTGTCCCAGCACAGCCGCGGTCCCGCCGCAGGCGGGTGCTCCCTTCCCACGCCGGGATGTCCCCGCGCGGCTCTGCTGACTTGGGGCTGCTCATGCAAATAGAACACGAAGCCTGTGTGCTTATTAGTTCTCTTTGAATCGATGGTGCTTAATAAGGTCCGCGACTGAAGTGTTGGAGTTAGGCTTGGAAAGCCCTCACAGTGCAGTTCAGCAGGTTTGTTGTGTGTGTATTCAAGGCATCGCTTGAAAGTATCAGGGGAATTTAATGTCATTTTAACACAGGCAACTCGTATATTAAAACTAGAAACCAATAGCTTAACAACAGATTTGACTGCAAAACCAGAAAAGGAGATTGGAATTTATTCTCAAACCGTTTTCCCTCATACAGCAGAATATCATTAGCATTGATAGGATTGCTCTGCTATACTCAAATGGCAAACATACATTTGTTTCAAGATGAACTCTTACTGAATTTTCTTTCCCGTGTTACATTTAATTGTCCAAAAAAAAAAAATCTAGATTAGGACCACTACAAGATCTGAATTCCTTTCAAAGGAGAATTTGCATAGTTTGAGGGCTGCCTTCCTCTCCAGGATGGTTTATGTAAATCCTGGGAAGTGAGCAAGCGGCTGCGCTAATACGAGAGCAAGAGGAAAAAGCCTCAAGTTGTGCTAGTGGAGGTTTCGATTGGATATTAGGAAAAATTTCTTCACGGAATGGATGGTTAAACGTTGGAACACGCTGCCCGGGGAAGTGGTGGAGTCGCCATCCCTGAAGTGTTCAAAAACGTGTGGATGTGGCACTCGAGGACATGGTCAAGTGGTGGCCTTGGCAGTGCTGGGGAGTGTTTGGACTCGATGATCTTGGTGGGTTTTTCCAACCTGAACGAGTCTGTGATGGGAATGGCTTTGTGGGAGTTGGTTGTGGCCGAGCCATTCCCTCTGTATCCAAGTTGTTAATCCTCTTTTGCAAGGTGTCGGGCAGGAGTGTAAACACAGGTCTCTCACCTCCCAGATAAGTGATCTGCTCAGCTAGGCTGGATGATAGTCTGAATTGCAGTTAATTAATTAAATATTCATTGGCATAAACACTGCAGTCCCAGGCTTCTTCTGCCTAGATAAATATGTGAACAAGGATTACAGACTCAAATGCTGTCTCTGCTCTGTGGAGGATGTTTAATTTTCAACATCTGCTGTAGTCACTGAATCCATTAAGTCCTGCTGATGAAAACTAATTTCTTGCTGAAGTGTTTTGCTGGATGAGACTTTAAAGACAAGAGGGTGTAGCTCAGTCAGGCTCTGTGTGGGTTGCAGTTTCAGTGGTGGAGAAGGAAGGCACCTAACACAGATTATTAGGAAGTTATTAAAGCAGAAAACAGTAACAAACAGGGAGGTCAGCTGGGAGGAGGCAGAAGCGGCACACTTGGTGCGGAATGGGAGTTGCCAGAGAGAAGCCCTGGGAGGGGTGTTGGACATTCCCAAAGAGTGGATCAGTTGCCCTTTGAGCTGATTGTGTAGGGCCAGGTAAAGTGAATAATGGACCGATACTGAGCTCACGTCTGTGTTTGCTGTAACACAAGAATTTGGGGTTAGTGGCAGCCCAGAGCTGTAGTTTCAGCTCTGTACTGCTGGTAAAGCAAAGGGCTGTCTTTGAGCAATATTTAATTTGCTTCTGCAGAGCTTTTGTGGATTAACAATAACAAACATCTACATCCCTGTTGATACAGTGCTAGTATTCAGTCATGTGGCTGGGGCGTGCTCTTGTGTTTATGTTCACTTACAATAAGCTGGAGAGGGAGAATTTGAAATTGGTGTGTGCACGGAGTAGATGCGCGGGCACTTTTTGTAGTTCAGGATTCAGGGGTTTTTTACTTTCTTGGTGTAACTTTGTTTTGTCTTTGGATTAATTGGCAGCAAATTTTGCTCTGCTTGATCTAAATGAGAAGCGTTTGGAATAAATTCCCTTCCAGTGTGGCTTATGTGTATGAATCCATTCCCCATGGTCATGAAAAGATAATATATGAAATGGCACTTGCAAGATGTTTGCAGAGGGCAAAACTCTGACAGCCTCTGTAGGGATTCTCTGTCCATGTGAGGAATTTTGGGAGTCAGGTGTTTGTGTGGCTGGGCTCAGTTCTGTGACGTGCAAAGGGCTCCCATGAAAATGGTGTAATATTAACCAGCTTCAGGGTTGGTCTGTTTTGTAACACCCTCAAACACAGCCTGCCATTTCCCCATTTCACCTGCCAACTGGAACTCATAAATTATGAGTAGATGACTGGATTGCTTGTAATTAGCAAGACAATGTGTTGTGGATAAAGGCCTTTGACATAGATGAAATTCTCACTTTCATCTCTATATTAGCTGAAGCCAAGGGGAACCTGTGGAAATGAAAGTGAGTGGACTGATTGCTTCTACATAAAATTGGCACACAGTAAGGATAAATCTATCAAATGCTTATTCTAATATTTAAAAATCTTAAAAGACTACCTAAAATATTTAGGAAAGTGTTAGTGTTACCTTTGGAATTCTCCTTATAAACCCCATGGCAGGGGTTGGAATGGGAAGAACTTTAAGGTCCCTTTCAAACCATTCTGTGATTCTGTAAAATGGACCCAGACTGGCTGGTCAGGCTGTTATAAATTCCAAACCCAGTCATGCCACTGAAACCCACAAGAGCACTGGGCTTTCGCTTTGGAATCCCAGCTTCCCCTTCCTTCTCCCACTTAGAAAATGCTGCATCTCCAAACACTGCATCTGCTGACTGCATGGAGAGAGTGGCCTGAGCTACGCCCCTTGGGGACGCTGGAAAATGGAAACAGCCCGAGATCCCTTCCCATGGCAGTGTCCCCACTGCTCCAGAGGCCTTGGAGGTGGCACCTCCTTGTGCGGAGCCGGGAGCTGTGCGTGGGCAACCCGGGCTGGCACAGACACAGCGTTTCTGCCTCTTGGTCCCCTCCCAGCCTGTGCCAGTCCAGCCTGCTTGGCTGGAACGGGAGAAAGGGCAGGCAAATCCGTGTCTGTAAAGCAGTTCTTTGAAAATGAAAGAGTTTGGGTATCTCGAAAATAAGCATAATTTTATCCAGGCAAAACATTCATAGGTTCTGTATAATATTGCATATACAATGAGACTGTCCCTGTGAATATTATAAAGGTCTGTTTCAACTTAAAATGCTCCAGACTCCTCCGTTGTGGGTTTATTCCTCTGACAACACCCTGGATGTGTTATCCTCTCTAGACTTTGAGTTGGTCCTGGCACATTTCTCCAACCTTTCAGCGAATTCCAAAGCTGTTGTTTAAAGTCACACAATGGCCAAGTGGTGTCCCTGTGCTGGAATGAGGCACTCCCTGCTGTCCCACGGTTCTCCTGTGTCACAGCTCCGTGTGCTGCAGCACGGACACTGGGATCAAGCTGTGCCGGCTCTGAGAGCCGGCTGAAGAAAGGACCAGTGGCCATTGCTTTGATGAGTATTGCACTTTTTAGCTCCAGCTCTGCAGGTGTCGGTGGTACAGGATTGGGCTGCACGTTCCAGCTCTGTGCTGTCTGCTCTCGGTGTTGGGTCCCCATACTCAGAGTCCTGCTGGCACCACGGGCACACGGGGTGGGAGCAGCACTGAGCAGCTTCCCAAGTTTCTGCAGCACCTTTAATTTTGAAATGTCTTAATTACTTTGACTGCTACAAAAACAGTTTCTTTTCTACTTTTGTTTCTCTTTCCTGGTTCTGTTATGATTCACCCTTGAGAGGTTTGGAAAACCGCTCCAGGCTTCCTAAAGTTATGCAACAGTTGTCAGGAAACCTGACCTACTTCAGAGCTGCTCTCACCTGGCTGCGAATGTGTTGGAGACTGAACTGCAGCAGCATAAACTTCCCCCTGGGTCTGGGGAAGAAATGATTCATTATGAAAATTGGAGGTTTGTGCTGTGAGGGAGAATAAACAGTATGCTGCCAACTGACAAATTGCCCAGTCCTTAGACTGGATTCAGTGGGAACTCTGCTTGTTTGGGTAAAGACCTGGATGTGAAGAGCTGAAGCAATGTGTGGTTTGTTAGCACTGGTGGAGGACAGCATCTGCAATTGCTGGTAAACAGTGCTGGGGCAAAATGTGAAGAAATCTATTTGAAAACAAAGCCGCTGCCAGGGACATATTTTTGTAATTTAAAAAGGCACGTCTCATTTTTCATTCGGGAATGTGCAGATGCTCCATGTGGGCATCGTTCCCATAGGTAGCAATTGTGGAGTTGTGTGAACTGGATGTGACCAAGTGGGTGGTTGGGCAGCTCCTCTGTCCATTTCTGTGTTTAAGCAAAATACAAATTTTCATGCCTTAGTGAAACAAAAAGAGTTGATGATGAATCTCCATCTACACCACTGAGTTTGATGTGTAACATGAAAAACTGAAAGTAAAAGATGGGCGGGAACAGGGACATGGGATCCAGGAAGCCCCATCCAGCTTTGATTTGTAGCCTGTTGTGCTGCACTTACAGAAAACATGAACAAATTCCCTCAGACCTGTGAAGGGGGGATTGAGAAAAACCCACCTACAGAAATATGAACAAATTCCCTCAGACCTGTGAAGGGGGGATTGAGAAAAACCCACCTACAGAAATATGAACGAATTCCCTCAGACCTGTGAAGAGGGGATTGAGAAAAACACACCTCTTAAAATGCAGCTGTGGGTTGTGTCTTGCCATGCTGCACATGGGTCAGTTTTTTTGGGGTGGGAAGGCCCTGGGTTTAAAACACCTCCAGGTGATTGTGGCCAATGGATCCCAAAGTATTTACAGCCAATGTCCATAATCAGATTCCTTTGGGAATCCATGAGGGCCTGAGCTCTGCCAGAAAAGGTGTTAGAGGTGGAAATGCGGTAGTCTCTGAACCTTTTTTCCTTCCTTGCAGGGCACCATTCGCAGGATCATTATCGAGAACCCGGATCAGGTAGGGAAACTGTGCTGGAGCTCCCTCAGCTCCCTCCCCAGCTGCCTCCACGGGGGATGATAAACCCTTTGAGACCACACAGCTCACGCCTCTGAGGGTGAGAGATGGATTATGAGGGATTGAAAACACTGCACAATGGCCAGTCAGGCTCCCACCTCTCAGCAGTTAAGTCTTCATTAATATTGATTAGCTCCTAACTGTTGGTACTGTATTTGTCCCACACAGTCCCTCTGCAAGCACAGCCACTTCATTTCCAAATGGACAAGTGCTCAAATGTACCCATCCTAAAGGACATCTCACGTGTCTTTAAATTATGTATTTTTAGTCAAAATTACACTAATCCTGAGTTTGCTGTTTAACAAGATTTATGTATGATATTATTTATGTGTTTTACAGGAGCCATTATCCCCTTTTCTTAGAGGGGCAAACTTCTGTCCTGGAAATAATGTCATCTATGAAAAGACAATAAGAAAATATGAGCTATTAAATCCCCTGCAAGTAAGTTGGGTGTTCACATTATCTACTGCAAAAGAAAATTGAGGTGGTAGCAGGAAATTGATGTTTCTGGGCTGGTTTGGTTCTGGTTTTTTGTTCATTTTTGTTGAGAGTAGCTGCCAATCTGAGAACTGCCTTGTTGTGATCTAGGACACATTCTCAGAGTAAATGAAACAATATTTAAGGAGAGCAGAAGGTGGAATGTTTGCCATATTTTTCCTGAGAATTTTTTTATTTATTAACAATGAAAACTGCTTTTTATCTCTAATACTGTCAGTGTGTATCTGAGTAGTGACTGTGAATTAGTTTCTTGCAGTAGCTTCACAACAGAACAACCAAGATAAACTTTTGGAAAAAAAATTTTAGAAGACAATATTTTTTTTTACTGACTCTTGAGACAATATGTATTTGGCAAACCTGTCTGAAATTTCATCTTACAACAGCAAAAATACTGCTCCATTTTATTGCTCTGAAATATCTCCAACAAGAAAAAAAATTTGAAATTTAGCATATCTCAGAGTGATTTACCTGGGTTTTTTACATTGTTTTTTTAAACTGAAGTTTTCATGCCACTCTGGATTTTAGACAGCTGAATTATCTGTGATATCCAGTCTCTGAACTGGAAGAGGAAAAAAATAATTCTAAATAATAGCTTCTTTCTTTCTGCAGATGATGTGTGAAGAAAAGAATAAAAAATTGTGTAGTCCTGGAAACCATAGTTTTACTTCTGGTTTTTGTTACCTGGGGTATGTTTATATTTAGGTCAAATCAGGAGCATAGTTTTGACGGAAATTTTTATATGTAGCAGGACATCCACCTTGGGAAAAGCATCTCTCCTGTGCTTTTCACCGGCAGCTACTGAAATTGGAGGGAAAGTGTTGAATTACAACCCTGGAGCAGAAAAGTGTGAGGCAAACTCATGTTCAGTTAGGAATAAAAGCAATTTTATTTGGATTATTAAAACACCTGAAAGCACCACCAGCCTTGCCAGTCACAGACCGTTTTCATTCGCCGTTGAGGTTAATCTCGCACCCCGTGCGGGCGTGCCCAGCGCTGACCAGCGCGGTTCTGTCCGCAGGAGAGGCAGTTCCAGGTGTGCCCGGCGGAGCAGTGCCCGGCGGTGGCGGTCACGCAGCAGTGCCAGCAGACGCAGACGGGCAGCCCCTGCGAGCCGGGCCCGGGCAGCGACGAGTGCCGGGGGCTCGGCGTGAGGAGGGGCGCGGCCCCCCCCGAGCTGGTGAGGGCTCCGCGCTCGGTTCTCGGCGGGGTTTGTTCTCAGGCGGGGACAGAACTCCGGGAAGGAAGGGTTTTTTTGTATCCGCAGGTTTTGTTGGAGCTCTCAGCAGCACACCCTTGTAACTGAGCAGGGTCTGTGTGTCTGTCTGGGCTGTCCAAGGCTTTGTCAGGTGCTGCTGAGGGGGGAAAGGGCTGTTCGAGGTGTTGTGCTCCTCGTTGTCGCAGACCTGTGCTCAGGTGTGCACTGACTGAGATCAGCCCGTGGTGTTAACTGTGCTCAGTCTTGCTGGGTTGTTTGGTTTTGTTTCTCTTTACCCATCAGTTCAGTCAGGTTCCCCCTGTCAGTCTGTACACAAAGGCTGAGGGATGCACAGCTCTGCCTCGAGTTTGGGGGAAAACACACTTTGCTTTATAACCTCGACAAACATCAGCTCAGGAGTCCTTTCCTCCTGTGCTGATCAACCAGGGCTTCAAATATATTTGAATTTGATGCAAAAGTTGTTGATGCAGTTTCGCTGGAAGCACAAAAGGAGCTTCCTGGTGTAGCTGGAGCCTGTTAGTGCAGCTGGGGAGGGAGTGCAGCAGGTCCCTCCTGTGCACCCAGTCGGTGTTTGGGTGACAAAGACAAACACCCTGGGGACCTCAGTGTCAGACCTGTGCAGACCCTTCCAGAGCCCGACACTCCCATCAAGCAGCTCGGGACACTCAGCTTGCGCTGATGTTCCCATAGAGCTGATGACAAATGTTGGCATTGCTGTGGAAGCAGGGCTTTGCCTGTTTCTTGCTGTTCTGAAGGAAGTAATTCCTCTCTCTAGAGTTTATTGAGAACTAGCAGACATGGGAGACTCGTTACCAAGGAAAGTGTAAACAAATTGCAAATGTCTAGGAGCAGCCAGATCCAAATCCATCCTACCTGTCCATCCAGCCAGATCCAAATCCATCCAGCATTTTCATGTTCAGCTTTCCTCCCGAAGAAGGGATCCTGTTCTGATCTCCTGCCTGTCTCCTGCCAGGTGAGCTGCCCCCAGGACAGCCCCGAGCAGCTGGACTGTCGCTTCTTCGGGGAGCTGCTGGCGGAGCTGCACCGCAAGAGCACCGACCTGTACAGCTGTTTGCTGCAGCACGTGGAGAAGATTGGGACAAGGTATTGCCACTGGATCTGTCATTCCCATGTCCCAGACATCCAGCACGGCGCAGCTGAGGGGACAGTTGTACTCTTTTTTTCTTCCTGACAGCTAGAATTGACTGGATGTTTTACACATTCCTCTGATTTGCAAGTAACTGAGGACATAAAAATGCTGTAAGCCAAGGAAATTTATTGAATTTGATGCTTAAGAATTGTGTCTCGCACTTGTTTGTACGCTGAGCAAACAAGTACTTGCAGCCCACTGTGACATGCATTTCATGGCACAATTCTACTGCTGTGTCCTGAAGAAACAACCCAGATGTCCAAATTTCCCCTGTCCTGTTGAGATGTTGTGTCGTGGATTAAAGGACAGCCACCACCAGGCATAAAGCTCAGTCTCTACATCCAAAAGAACATTAAGCACGTTTTCTGCAGAGCCCTGCAGACCATCTGTGGGAAGAAGTGAGATTCACAGCCTGCACAGGCCTCCCCTTCCCTCCCAATCACCCTCATCCTTCCCTCTCACTGCCAGTCTTGTCTGGTGCTTTCCAAGATCACTGAATAAGGAAAGTGGTCCTGTAGCAGAGGGAAAAAGGGAATTTAACCACCGCAGAAACCCTGACAGTGCCGAGTCAACACTTGGGGTGGGGCAGGGCAGGGTATTGCAGCAGAATTGTGGGCAAACCATTATCCAGGCAATTAAGGGAGTAATTGGGTTAACTGACCATAATTGGGATAACTGCCCAAAGGACTGGGGATTGTCAGCCCGTGTTAGCCGTGCTGCTGTAGGACTCCAGTGTCCCCGGGAATTCCTCCCTGGTGTGGTGTTTAACAGGTCACTGCCTGGCACCACAGAGGGAAGGTAATGACTCTTGAGCTGATAAAGTCCCTTCCTTGCTCTGTATTGTCCAGATAATCTTTTAGTGGTGAATGTGGGCCTGAATCCTGAAAGTTCTCAAGGAGCTTTGTGTTAACAGATCCTTGGATTTTGTGTTTTACAGGAACCACGACATCGAGTTCACGTGCCAGGTAAGGCCCAGGCTGCCCCCTGACACCGGTGGGGGGGTTCAATCAAGTTAAGCCAAGCCAGTTGCAATGAAGGAGGCTGGTCTTTGTTAGTTAATGGTTCTTTCTTGGTAATAACATTCAGAGCCTGAAACCCACTGCCAGGCAGGTATTTGCAAATGTGATAATACTGAAAGGAAACTTCAAGAATTTGCATTATTCCAGTATGAGAGTCAAATTTTGGAAGTCTCTCCTACTGTGCCGATAATGGTTTCACTGGAAAACGACTTGCACAGGTGCCTGTGTTTTCACAATGTGTTTTTTGCAAAGGTTCCTTCACCTCCTGGCCAGTGAAGCTGCTGCTGAGCAGCAAGTGCTGCACCTTTGAAGGCATTCAGTGTGAATGGCACAGAAATAACTCTCCAGGGTTCACCTGCAGGAAGCAAATGCCACTGAATCCTGGCAGCATCTCCTGCTGGTCATCTGGGGTTTATTGGCAGCCCATTCACTGGTCAGAAACACGAGGGTTTGCCCCACCATGAACTGCTGGGAGCTGTTGTAGCATCAGCTGTTAATCCCTGAGAGAGGATTGGTTTGAATACTGCTTTTATAATAAATGTTAAATTTAAGGATTTGAATATATGCTTCATGTATCACTTCATCTCACTTTGTACATGCCCCACATATAAAAGACTTTGGAAGTTTTCTGGATAGACTTTGATCTATTTTTGTTCTTATTTGCCTTGTACTAAGGATGTTTTTCATAGCAGAGCTGTGTAATTAATGAAGAAACCACATTACTATCTACCAGGCAAAATTCTTAATCAAGATGTCTCCCCTTTCCTCCCTTCTTTGCTTAGACTGAAGATATTGAGGAGTTAATTCCCAAAGGACTGTCTGAGGCAACAAAGCAGCAGATTCGTTATCTCCTCCAGGTATGGGAGCTTGGCAGCCTGTAGGAGCTGGGAGCAGTAGGAGTTGGCTCACACACAGGAGGGACTTGGTACATCACACACTTCACTCTGTGTTCCCTCGTTCCACTGTTCCTGGAGTAAAGGGTGATGTTAAGGGAAGTGTCAGCTGGACCCACAGTCCTCTTGTGGTTCGTAAACTGAGCTTTACTGGGGCTTTCCTCCAGTTTCACTGGAAACTGCCTTGGCTTTAGACCGCTGACAGGAGAACAGAGACCTTTCATCTTTCTGTGTTGTGTATTAAGGCTTTACTTTAAAAGCCAAACACAAATAGGAGGTGCTAAAAACAGAAGCAGAGCCTGGATCCCACCTGCTCACAGCCCAACCCCACTGCTGGGCACGGAGCAGGCAGGGAGGGGAGGGGAAGGGAGGGGAGGGAGCTGAAGAACCAGACCAGGAGAACAAAACCCTTTGCACCTGAACCACAGCAGCGATGGTTCCGTTTGTTACTGGATGCCAAAAGCACAGCTCAGCACTCAGAGCTGCCTTTCCCAGGCAGGAGTGTCAGAGCAGGATCCAGGGCAGCCTCAGCAGGAGTGTCCTCATCTGGGCTCCCTCAGGTAGGGGGAGGGTGATCCTATGGCAGAGCTGCACCTTGGAATCACTTCCTGGTAAAAAAAAATCCATTGCAATAAAGTTGTGAAGGAGCAGCCTGCTCTGAGTTCGCAGCTGCCCTGCTGACCTCCCCAGTCCCTTCCACCTGGAATTACTCTGTGCTTCTCTTACAAGGAAGGTGGACATCAACCCCCAAATATTCCATGGCCTCACATTGGCACACTGTCCCAGGAGGCTGGTTTGGCTCTAGGTGAAAAAGCTGGAACAGGCATTTCCTGTTGTCTCTGTGTCCAGCTGGTTTTACATCCTCACAGCTGTGATTAAAAAATGCAGCCAAAATGGCTTTTGGGGAACCAGGTGTTGTCAGGATACACCCAGTGTTCCCAGACCCCTTGGCCACTGGGACAGAGCTGGGAGGGAAGGGTTTGCACAGCCCGGGATCCCGAGCTGGGAATGGCCAGAGGCTCCTCTAAGGACGCAGAGCATTCCACAGGAAAAGCACATGGCACCCTTGGGATTTACCAACCTCTAGCAGGAAGCAATTGCTGAGTGGGGTTTTACTTACACTTTCATAGTCTAAATTTCACCATTTGACTCAATTCCTTCTTTCAAACTACTCTGTAGTGTCTTACACAATAAACCCAACAAATTCCACTTTAATTACAGAACAAACAACAAGGTGAGTTACACTAGGAATGAACTCTCAGTCAGACCATGGCACCTGTGGGGATAAAAAATTGAGCCAGGGCCAATCCCCATCTGGATAGAGAGCTCATCCTTCCAAGGGAACACACAGGGAGGTTTCACTTTTGTCCAGACAGTAAAAAACCACAGCTTTTGCACAGAATATTCAGCTCACAACTTGAGGAATTATTTTATGTGTTCTTTCAAAGTCTATTTTTCTTCTTTTAAGTATTATAAATGGATCATGAAATGCAACAATTTATGTTTTCACCTGAATCAATACTCAGCTATTAGAGGCATTGTAATTAACATTCCAAAGGAGAACAGTGTTGGGCTGTGGTCACTTCTGGTTTTCTCTTTCATCCAGGTGACTCCTTTCATCTCTGGGATCTTTTTCCTTTTAAAGGGAGGAGTTGGCTGTATGAGCATTTTTTAATTTAAATTTTTAAAAATGTTAATTAAATTCCCTCACCCTTGAGCCCAAAGCTTTGCCAGGTCTCAAACACAACTCATTCCCCTTTTCAGACAGGGCAGTAATTTTTCAAAATCAGTGTAAGCAGAAAGCTTTGAAAGCTCAAATAATAACTGTGCAATATTAACAATTTATTTTTCCCTTTATTGGTGTACAAAGGCAGTTCCTTACCCTGTTCTTCCTTCCACTTTAACAATTTTGTCCTGTGTTACAACACAAGGCAGAAATTGAACACTGGCTTTTGCAGAACAAAGTGCAATGAAAATGTTTCTTGTAGAAACTGTGGGCACTTCAAAGGACATGCCATGGTTTTAGAAGTTACTGTCAGCTCTAAAGCAGTTTCTGTTCTACCTCTTGTCAGGCATATTGTAAACAAAGCTGCCTAATAAATCCCAATTATCCTTTTAATTTCTCCCCTCCCAGATGCGGGTGACATCGGACAAATCCCTGAGACTTGTGCTTTCCACGTTCAAGAATCTGCGTGAGGAGCTGTGCCATTTGCAGGATGACCTGGGGGTGAGTCCCGCTCCTCGCTGCCCGCGGCTCAGCCCGCGGTTCCGGGGGCCGCAGGGGTCCGGGGGCCCGCAGGGGTCCGGGGCTGCCGTTCCAGGCCGTGGCTGCGCTGGCGGCTGCGGCTGCTCTGCCGGTGCCTCGGGGGGATGGAGGGACACGGGTGGCTTTGGCAGCTCCGGGGTTCTCTGGGCTTCAGCCATCCCAGCTCTGTGGATGCAGGCAGCAGAGCGTTCCTGCTGGGGAAGCAGCAATGTTTCCCACAGCAGCCCAAGTGCTGGCACTGCTGGGAATGTCACGGCATTGTCCTGGAAAATGCAAAGTTGAGGGAGAAGGAGTTTGAACTGGAGCACAGAACAGGGAGTCTGTGCAGTGGTCTTAGTTTTGGGGTGTTTTTTGTTTGGGGATTTTTTGTTGGCTTCTATTTAAATTGTTTCTGGGACAGACTGGAAGGGCAGTGTCCAGGATCCCAGCGCTCACCACCCAGCACAAAGGCACAGGCACTACAGTGTGTGCTGTGCACCTAAACTCCAGACTTGCAAGAAGGTTGAGCATTCTCTCAGTTCTAAAACATCCCTTTACTAATGACTGTGTTGCACTTTATCATGAGTTTACTGAAAAACTGCAGCTTTTGACTGTGAACTTTTGACTTTTGTCCTGCAGAAGCTGGAAACTGACAATGTCTTGCTGAAGAAGGATTTGGCTTTTAAGGATTCTCAAGTAAAAGAATATGAAACAATGTTGGCTTCTCTGAGGGAGAACAATCGTCAGCAGCAGGTGAATCTAGAAATGTTTTCAGTGTCATTCCAGGCAGCCAAAATGGGGGCAGTTTGCTGACTTTAGGGTACTCTGCGTAACTGCTGCCTGCTGTGTGTGTGATGCTGCTCCTCTCCTGGGGAATTCCATGTGCTCATTCCCCCTGTGCTTTCCAGCAAGGGCTCAGGGACAGCACTGCCAAATGCCGCTCCCTGGAGGAACAGCTGCTGTCCTTGCGGCTCAGCGAGGGGGACAAGGACTGCCAGCTGAAGGAGCTGGAGTACAGCAAGAGGGCCCTGGAGCACGAGGTGCAGAGCCTCAAGCTGCAGGTGAGGGCTCACCTGGCTGCGTGCGGCAGCTGAGTCCCACACTCAAAGTGGGATCAGTGTGGGAAAACTAATGATGAAAAACTCTTTGTAAAATAAAAACTGGCTCTTTGCTGCAGAGCTGCTCCAGCCCAACCCTGCAGACCACGACGGACGAGCTCTCCAGCCGCTATGTGGAGATGATCAACAACCTGAGGGAGGACAAGGACAGGGAGATCCGCAGCCTCAGGGTGAGGGGCTCTGCTGGCCCTGGCTGTGTGCAGGGACAGCTGCTCTTGCAGTTACACCAGCAGAGATCTACCACAGGCAATTTTTGGGGTGTTTTCTAGTTCTGCAGTTACTTTATTTATAGACACTGGTAATGGCTCGAAACCTTTACAGTGGAACATAAAACTGTGATTGAAAACCCCCCCAACTGTTCTTTACATGAAGAAATTAGGGATCAATCTGATTAGCAGGCTGTCCTAAAGGGGTACGTCATGTGTGCTGATAACATAAGAAATTAGTCAAAAGATGCTCAACAGGAAACAAAAATAAATCCCAGTCACAGCTGTATGTAGGAAATGTCGCTCATGGAAATCAGTGGTAAGTGTTCAACCCTGGAAGCCAATTCAGCCGGTTCAGTATTGGTTTAGCTTTACAGAGTTATAAAATAATTAAATTATTACTGGGTAGAATTCAGTCCAATTACCACTTCCTGAATTTACTGTGTGGCTCAGCTTCCTGATCTGGAAATGCCTGGGTCTCACTGTTGATAGTGTGAATGAAATGCCACCCCCGGAGCCCTGGGTGGGTGCTGAGGGGCCCTGCCCAGAGCCCCCCACACCTGAGAGCTCCTGCCTTGTTCTGCAGTCCCAGCTGTGCCAGTTCCAGCAGGACATAACCAGGAGAGAGGGGAGCAACAGCGACTTGCAAATGAGGCTGCACGAACTGACATCGCTGCTGGAGGACAAAGAGGCTTTTATTAAACAACAGCAAGAGGTAAAATAATACAACTTCTTTCTCTTCTAAGGGTTTTTGTGTTTAAACTTCCATGTACTCTGTAGGTGGAACCTTACCAGGAAGTCCCTTGTCCTCTCCTGGGTCAGGATTTGTTTTAACTGAATGCTGTTCCTCTGCCAGCCTTCTGGAAGGACAGATTTTCAGACTGTTCTTTGACACGAAGTTCTCCAAATATTTTGTTGTGACATTATTGAATTGATACTTCAGAAAACATTACTTCACATCAGTGTTTGCTTTTGGTTTTCTCAGGAGCTCTTCAGACTGAAGCATGAGAAATTATCCGGCAGTCAGTCCCCTGGGATGACAGCCATCATCACTAAAAAGTAACGTGTTATTCACCTTTCTTAGAAACACATCCTTTGGGCTTTCCTTTGTTTAGGCTCTGTTAAGCAACCAGTTCAACTCTCTGCAGGTACAGGAATCAGTATCCTATTCTGGGTCTGCTGTCTGATGACTACAAGGTCACATCACCTGTCAATAAATCACAAACGATTGTAATTGAGAGGACTGGAGAGATCTGGAAACACGTAAGTTTACCTGGACTGTTCCCTCTGCGATCCCCAAGTGTTCAGTTTAACTTCAAAGCAAGTATTTCCCAAACTGAGAGCTCAGAGATGCCCCCGTGGTAATTTAACTCTCGTGGTAATTTAACTCGCTGCAAAAAGCCAAGTGACTGACTGCAGCCAGGGAAGTGTCCTGGCTCTTGCGAGCAGGCAGTAATTGGTGGGTGTGGTACAAATAAAACCTTTTGTTGTTTTCTCTGGCACGTAATTACCCCGAACAAAAGCAGCAGCGTGTCTCTAACACCGGCCCCGGGGTGTTGTTGTACTGGGCAGGTAGGAGGGACTGTGTCCTGCTGTGCTCTCAGGTGAGGAGGGAGGTGGGAGGGCTGTGCTCCTCTGCATTAGGAGCATTAATGGCTCCAAGCTGTTACTAAAACATACGAAGCAGCACATCCCTGAAACTCACCTTGAGCCAGGGCAGTGACTAACCCAGGAATGCAGAAGAGTGGTGACATTTTAAGGAGTGATTCAGAGTAAAAATAGAAAACAGGGCTGCAGAAGCTATTTCTGTTACAGGCAGGGGCTTGTGGTGCCAAGTTTGGCTACAAGGAAAGGCTGGAGAAACGGCAGCGTGGCCAAGCAGGGGTGGTGCTGGCTGCAGGCACAGGGTCACAGCAGCACCTGGACACCACGGGGGGGACACAGACAGGAGACAGGGCTGTGGCAGCCCGAGCAGGTGGAGGTAACACACCCGGCACGTTCCCCAGGGGGACCTTGCCTGCAGCAGGATTAACAAAGTAAAAGGTTCAGGTCACTGCCAAACAGCAGAGTTTTATTACTGATCCCTAAAACTCATCCAGGTGCATTGCAACCTAGTGAAATGTCACGCAATTAAACATCAATAGAGAAATTAAAAAGTAAAGTGTTTGGTACAGAGGACAGGCCCACTGGTCCCCCTGGACCCTTCACAGGAGAAAACAAGTAGGTAATTAAATGAGATGCTTTACAGGAGGTAGTTTCGTTTCATAACAGAAACAGGTTTGTTTATTCCTTCTAACAAGCTGTTTGTTTCTTTTAGGAATGAAAGAAACCTCTGAGCCCTCAGCGCTGCTCCAAAGAGTTCACAACCACTAAAACTGCTTTACTTCTGCTCTTCTGCATCCAAAAAAGGTTCAGTCTGATAGTGAGGAAGGCTGGGAAAACATTAAGGACTCACTTTTCCCTCGGAAGAGTGGGATGCCATCCCTCTGGACTTCAGCTGTTCTTGACTAACTCCTGTTCTTCAGCCAGTCTTGAGGCAGTCTAGGAGACAAAAGGAAGACACTAAAACCTTTACCTCTTCGTCCTTGTAGCCATGTTCTGTGTCCTCATGCTGAGAGGGGAATGACCCCTCCCGCGGCTGCTTTCAGTGCAGAGTCATGGGGAACTTCAAAAATACCTCACTGGGAACTGCTCCTTACCTTACACCTGCCTCTGTCTGGGAAGCTCGGACACAAAGGACAAAACTCACACCAAACCCAGCTTCTGACCTGGCAAATGCCAGCAGGACCCAGTTCAGTGAAGGCTGGGCAAAGGCTCATTTTAGAGAATGTTTCTGACCTCAGAGGTGATTTGTGTCAGCCCCAAACCAGCTGTAAGTATTTATTTGCTGTGCTTCAAATTTTCAACAACTTGGCATATTTTTATGTAGAAGAACTTTTGTATGAAAATAGCTCATGGACTAAATTTTCTTATCAGACCAACCTGCCATTTACAATTTCTGCTCCTTGCAGGACCACAGAAATTCTTTCAAACTGATTTGGTGTTCATGATTCAACAGTTGTCTGAGCAACACAGCACAGAGAATCACAGGGGAAGTTTGAACGCTGCAATCCAAAGGTGCTCTTTTATGGTGGGGTTCTTGCTTTGCTTTCCTGCTGCAGCCATGTATTTCTGTTCCCAGATAATATAGATCCTAGGCAATGTTTAATGGGAAAGAATGCTGGAGGCTACATGTAACCATGAAATAAAGCCAAGTCTAACTCTCTGGATCACTGTCTGTCTGTCCTGGAACCATCTTGTGTGAGGGGGAGTCTTGTTCCTCTCTATGGATCTTTACAAGTGAGGATCAGGGCTGGGTCCCTGTTCTGGCTGCTGCTGCCAGTCCTCCCTCAGTTACTGCTGCATGTCCAGCTGGCCTCGTGCTCTTGGAGACTGGGCAAAGAGCCACGAGTGAAACCTGCTCCTGCTGTTGCTGCTGCTCTTTGAGCGTGTCCAGGCTGAGAGGGGCCTGCACTTCACCTGCCTGCTCCAGCCCTTCAGCCTGGCTTTTCAGGAACAGGCTTTAATTAAATACCCTCATCTGAACGAGGAGTGCCTTGCCCCTCTGACTTCAGTAATTCTTCTAAAACAGATTCTAAAGCAAACCCTCTTTCTGCAGAGCAGTGAATAAAAGGTACATCTACACTCAGAGCTACTGCGCTCCTGCCCCAGGACGGGGTCAGTGTAATAAATAATTGTAGTTATGTTGCACTGTCAGCAAAAGACTTTTCACCTTTGGTGAGCTTAACCAAAAAAAAAAGCCTAAGAGCACCACAGTTGTTTAATGCCATCAGAGTTACCTGTGCAGGTGTCTGGGTGCAGGTGCTCCTTGTGCTCCCACCAGGGCTGGGTGATTCCCACAGCTCGGACAAAGCTACAAAGAGCAGAAATGGGAGTTATTAATGGCCACAGTTCCTGATGGATCATCCCAGCCATGGATTGCCCAACTCCTCAGTGACACCAACCTGTGTCTCCTGCACTCCATGGCACAGCACAGGGCACAGACCAGGAGCTGCTGGGTGTGGTGAGACAATTCCATGGCAAAGGCCACCATCAGGCCAATGCTCTGATTTGCACACAGCTGATCCATCCCACCATCCTGGAAAAGCTGGAACCACCATCCTGGAGCAGCCAGGAAGGCTGCAGCCTGCTTAGAAAAAGCCCAGGTTCCTGCTCAGGCCATCAGCTCTCTGTTCTGGGGTAGCAAGGACAGCTCCTCAAAGAATCTGAAGATCACCAGACCCTGTAAACTACACACTGTACTCAGACAAAACACAAAGCAATAAATGGTTGTCAAAAAAGCTGAATTAGACTAGTAGATAAAGCATACGGCCATTTATTTATGGGCTGGTTTTGTTTTCAAACCGTATTTATTTAAAAATCTAATTTAGTATTTTTTTACTATAAAGTACCTGTTACTGTGGGCTCAGCTGTCCCCTCTGTGCTGTGGAACTGGAACTGATTTACCTAAGGTGGTTTCTGCTGGAGTTTACAGAAACACATTTTCTCATGTACTCAGCTCTGTAAATGCTGGTTAGAAGCAGTTCACTTTAGCTCATTTCCCACCTCAATTTCAGGCAGGTCCACCAAGACTTCTACATTTTTTTCAGCAACAAATTAGAAAAAAATCAGACACTATTTACTTCATATAATTACAACAATCTACATTCTGCCCTGCCTTTACCTGCCAGAATGCAGAGTCTTGTTTTGTCAGTGAAAAGGAGAAAATTGTCTTCTGTTCTTTGGCTGACCTTTCTCCAGTATTGAAGTTTCTCTGCCTCAGCTGTAAAATAAAAGCCTGGCTGGGAAGTCCCTGACAAGTCCAGCAGCCACCAGCCCACCCCCAGTTCCTCACCTTTACCTCAAGTTCTGCTGCAGCTCTTCCGTGTTTTCTCTCTGATTTATTACCTTTAATTGTGAGCAGTTGAAACCTGAGGGAAGAAAAACACCAGTGATGATCAGGATGTGAATCACTTTTAACTGCACCTGTCAGCCCATTAAAAAGCTGCACCAAACAGATCTGACATTTCAGAGCAAGCCCTGCACACGTGTGTGAGGCTCCGCTTGCTCAAGCACCCCTGGCCTGTCTGTCACAGCTCTTAAATATTTACTGGGAGGGCACTGAGAAGGATTTGGGAACTGTCCCTCAAACTGCTGAGGATACAGGTGACATTTTATCCTTGCATTTCAGAGGATTTAAAATGCCACTTTCTAGTAAAATCTTATGTCAAGAACAGCAGCCGAGCTCCTGCTTTGCTACAGAACCATTACCTGATTGTTTGGTCTGTCTGCGGGGTGGGAATGAGCCAGCACAGCCACGGGCACTCAGGGATCATCTTCAGGCTGCCACGAAGGAACTCCTTCAGTGCATGTATTCAACGTAACATTCAGGAACAAAGCAGTGACAGCGTGAGAAATCCACAGCTTCAAATCACTGTGATTTTTTCCCTTCTGACTGCTGGGCATGCAAGGAAAAGCAGCAACAAAAAGCAGATGATTTCATTCCTGTCTGCTTAATTTCTGCTTCGTGCAAAACCTACGAGTTCAGTGGTTCACAGCCCGTTGGAAATCCTCGATGAAGGGTTCATTTAATAGCACATGTTCTTCTTCAGCCTTTTAATCTGTTACTGATGTTGTAATTCAAGTGTTCTAAAAAGAGAGGGAATTTAGGATAGCAGCATTTTTAGCATTTCATTCTGTAAGCTGTCCTATTACACAGATAAAAAGATAAAAACCTACCTGGGTTTTCCCAAAATATGTGAGAAGTTTTTTGTGCTCTTAAAGGGAAAAAAAATTCAAAGGAATGTCAGTATCACATTTGATAATTATTTTAGATACAAGAAAAACAAACACAAATACATTACCTGTAAGTTTAAAGGGTTAAATCAAACCCAGTGTTCTCCCCTCAACAGTCTGATGAATAGACCTGCAGTAACCTGTTTCCTTGAAATGTGATCGCACATTAATTAGTGAATTATGCAATTAAAAATATCAGGTGAATTTACAGAGAATGAGACTTTCCTAAACACCAGAAATGAAAAGGAAACTCCAAAAAATCTGGAGTGCAAGAGATGCATTTTATTGTATGCCCGTTACGATGAGTAACACATTTAGAAATAATAATCCCACAGAACAGTGACAATCTTATTTTACAGCGTGTACATCAGTTTTTACAGCCACATAAAACACTTATTTGTCTAAGAGATTTCCCAAATTTTAACTTTCTGAAGTTTAGAAATATAAAAAAAATTTATTCTCAAGGAACTGATTCTCATCTGGTGCAAAAACAAAATATGAACATTATCTGGAACACAAAGCCACAATATAGCATGAAGTTACAATTTCTCATGTGAACAGCTGTGTGCAAACATGAAGCAACTAAAAAAAGTAAAAAATACACATTATATGCATAACATTTATGACCAGGTTTTTCATTAAATAGCCCTAGACCAGCTCATTATATAAGCGCCACTGGATTTGCAGCATGCTAACACAAAGCATTTTTAAAGGGATGCATATTTTAAATGTATACACTGTAAACTCAAGATCCACCTCCAAACTCTAGTGGCAGCAGATTTTTCTGGTTAAATACTGCATATATACTTTCTTACAGATTGAAAATGCATGTTTATAGCATGGTATAGATCTTTTTTTAAAAGAATCGATTAAAAGGTGCAATTTTATGTCTATATGGAAAATTTCCTATTAGGAGGTAGGACAGTAACTGTCATACCTGTTAAGAACACTGCCCTAAAGAACCTCTAAGTACTTTGAATTTTAATTAAAAAACCCCTACAGTTTTCAACTGTTTTTAATACTCTTTTTAGAGAAGACTTTAAAGTAGCGAGGAAAAAAATTAGTGTTGAGTCACAACACTATGAGCTGCATCCATTTTTATCCTTAAAAAAAAAAGTCAAATTCAAAGTTAATTTTGTTATATGTGCCATACTGAACAACATTCAACTGCAGTTTCAGATTAAAAAAAGGGAAATTATATACATATACGTCTTTAACCCTAGCACCAGAACACCACCTCTGAGACCATAACATAACGCTCTATTTTAAACATCATATCCTGCAATAAAATAGGTTAGCAGCTTTGAAAACCAGTAAAAAAATGCTTCTTGGACCTAAACTAATAAAGGAAACCAAAAAGTTTCCCTATGAAATGTTTAAAAAAACCCCAAACCAAACCAAACAAGGGACACCCCCCCAAATTTCGCCAGTTCTGGAATTCAATTTCTAGGCACAATTGAAAACATTGGGATGAAGTGTCTGACTAAAACTGCCCGTTCCAAACTGCACAAGAAGTGAAGAGTGGGCTCCTCTGCAAACCCTCTGCAGCTCACCCCACCAGGGATCTGTTTCCACACTGGAGACACGCTGGGACCGACAGAGTGGGTCACACCATCAGCTCTGCCCTGTCCTCTAGCCTCAGCGATGGCAAATACTGTTCACTTGGAGACATTCATCCATCTTTCTGCAAATTTAAGACATTCATCCATCCTCTGCATTCTCTAGTGCTCTTTAGGTTCTGATAAGCAACAATCATAGGGCTATGAGATCCCCTGCCAACCCTAATACTTTTTAAGACTTTTAATACAAAGAATGTAAAGTTATGGTTTAATATCAAGCTTTGAAACCAGGAGAAACAGTTCGTGAGATTTATTTTTTTCCCCAATTAGCATATCACAGTTTCTACATCGCTTCCTTCTGGAGCTCACCTATCACATTATGGCCTCTTTGTGGTGCCTCATTATGTGCTGATTTTTCTCGGAGGGCCTGCGGAAGCCCTTTTTGCAGTACTCACACCTGTGGGGGTAGTCTTTGGTGTGGATGGAGATGACGTGGCGCTTAAAGCCCGACGCGTCCGTGGTGCTGTACTCACAGTACTGGCACTGGTACACCTTCCTGCCACTGTGGGTCTTCATGTGCTTCTTCAGTTCGTTCTGCTGCCTGAAGCCCCTTTTACACCTTTTGCATTTAAAAGGCAGGTCCTTGGTGTGAACGGAGAGGATGTGCCCACTGAGTACAAAAGGATCGGACGTTTTGAAGTCACAGTGCCTACACTGGTGGATCTTTTTCCCTTTATGGGTCTCGCTATGCTTTTTGAGCTCCGAGGGCCGGTGGAAGCCTTTCTCACACACCTCACACTTGTGGGGAAAATCCTTGGTGTGCACTGAAATGATGTGTCGCTTCAGGTCACTGGAGTTGGTGCTCTTGTGGTCACAGTGGGGACACTGGTGAGTCTTATGCCCTTGGAAGAGCTCCGTGTGCTGCTGCAGCTCCTTCTCGTCGGCGAAGGCCTGGGGACAGTGCTCACATTTAAAGGGCAGGTCGGTGCCGTGTTTGGTTTTGATGTGAGTTTTCAGGTTGGACTGGTCAGCACACCTGAACACGCAGTGCTGACACTGGTATGGCTTTTCCCCCGTGTGGGTCCTCATGTGCTTTTTCAGCTCCGAGGGGTGGCGGAAGCCCTTCCCGCACTCCACGCACACATGAGGGAAGTTCTTGCTATGGACTGCGAGCAGGTGCCTGTTGAGGAGCCCCTGCTCTGCAGTCTCATAGTCACAATATTTGCACTTGTGGAGCTTGGGCTCCTTGTCCCTCAGGATGAGTTTATTGGAACTCAACGGGCTCGCCTCTCTGTATCTTCTTGTGTACTCTGTAAACTCATGTGTTTTATCAACTTTATTTATAAGTTTATGGCTTTCCAGATGATTGTGGAAACTTACTTTTTTGTTAGTTGTAAAGTCACAGTCTGTACACTGGTATTTCTTCTTGATCATATGATCGGGATGGTTCTTCATATGCCTTTTCAAGAATCCTCTGGATTTAAATTTTTTCCCACAAATATGACAAGGGTAAACTGTTAAGGGCTGTCCATCAGGACCTATTATAACAGCTGTTTTTGAACAAACAAAAACAAGTTATGAAGGAAACACATTTACTGATTAAGAAGTTTTAAATCAGCCAAGTGCTGTTCAGATTCATGCACTTACACTTGCAGCAGAGAGAGAGTGGCTC
Organism: Dryoscopus gambensis; assembly: GCA_013389985.1. Lineage (NCBI taxonomy): Eukaryota > Metazoa > Chordata > Aves > Passeriformes > Malaconotidae > Dryoscopus > Dryoscopus gambensis. The sequence goes on along the minus strand of WEIT01002178.1, from coordinate 189,678 downwards.
AGTAGTTTAAAAACAACCAATCCACAGCACCTATAGTTTATATAGTTCTGTTTTAGAAACTGCTCAAACAGATCAGGAATATCACATGTGCACTGAATATAGCCATGGGTAATTTTAATAGCTCGCAGGATTCCAATGAATTGCATCAGCCCTGAGTGTACTGACTCTGAATAGCAAAATATGACATTTTCTAGGCACAGAACTGGAGGGGGGAAGGACACAGGAAATATGCAAATCATCATTTATAGCTTTTAATTCTGCATCAGCTTAAAAAGAGAAAAGGAATAGGACAGGAGTAAGTGGCACTCCATGACAATACCGTAACCATCCAGTCTTTACCTGTTTGCCATTGCCTGGCCTCTCCTCTCCTCCTTTTCTTGGTTTTTTGTTTGAGCACTCTATTAGTGCTAATGCTATCACAAATCTGCAGGTACTGTGTTGCATTACCGTTTTTGTTTTCTAATCGTGTATCCAAGTTATTTCCTAGAAACAAAAATTAGACACCATAAAAAACCTTAAACAACTTGTTTCTTTGGGACTGACGACTGGAATTGCACAGCAGCACTATCTACTTTTTAAAAACAATTATTGCCCATTTCTCTACCACCAACATACATTAAAAAGAAGTCTGCTAATAGCAACCACTATCTATCTTTCCTGGCAAAAGTCAAGGGTATGATTGTTTAAACACTGATTCATTTCTAAATATATTCCTTGATTTTTGTTTAACTTGTTTTTACTTCTTAACAACTGCATTATCTCTTTTCTGTCTGCAAAACTACATCAAAAACTTGGCAGTGCCTCCCAACTTCCCCACCCCTCTCCAAAGGCCTACAGATATCTAGAATTGTTTTAAATTCAAAATAGTAGGGAAAGACTGCGGAGTCCTTCAATATCTAATTTATGGCCCATTCTTTGCATCTCTGATTAGAAGCACTGACACAGAAATGTCTATTTTTCAAAGGACAGTTTTAGTTTTAATGCTGTTAAAAGTTCTCACCTGCCGCTTGACCATCTTCATATCTTCGGGGAAGCCTTCTTTCATCTCCTGCAGAAAATGGTATTTTAGTCATTATAAAATAATATTCTTTTTAATGATGCTGCTTTTGAAAGCCTGATAATGAGAGAAAACTAACTTAGCTAGGAAGTAACAAGTTAACACCATCCAAGTGGAGATGGGCGGCTCAGTGTTGTGTAATCATGGGCCTCAGGAGACAAAATCCCATCTCTGGGAGGATTTATCCACCCCATCTGTGTTTGCATGCTTACCCTGGTGGCTCTCCTGCTTTCCATTATTAATGTGCTTGTTTCTGCAAACTTTTAACCTCATCTATCCCCTCAGATACCCACGCAGAGGTTATCTGAAAAGCTCACTCTGCTCCTGAGATGGAAGCACGTTATCTTTCTGGATTAAAGCAGGCAGATAAGAGGACTTGGCCCTTATCAGCCTCTCAGCACAATGGAGTTCTGGGAGATGCACAAGGAATGCCTCAGGAGCACATTCCTCATTTTGCACTGGAAGTATTTGCTGTTTTGTGCCAAACCTCTGTGGTTCTGAAGCACTTTACCAGCCCAGCTGCTGGGCTCTCATTACCACACCAAGGAATTTTCACTAACTTGCTCAATTAACTATAACAAACTAGGGATAACTTGGTACCCCCTTAACAAACATTTAACAAACCAAAATCCAAGGAAATTATACAAAAGAATACACAGGATTCTCAATATACGATAAGACACTTCCACTATTTGAAAACAAATCACCTTTTTTGTTTCTCACCTGAAGGACTAACAGGCTTAAACCATGTATATAAACTGAAATTATTAGGAACATATTGACATGTTTATTCCCATTATTCCCTTTTTGAAGTCTCCCCCTCCTCCTCCCAGCTAATGAAAAATACTTAAGGCTGTTCTTGTTAAGATCCTGAACATTAAGCATCAAACCCCACATACTCTGTAAATCTAAGCTGGGATCAGAAACAAAACTTCTCCTAGCAAGCTTTCCTTTCTGATCCATGAAACTGAACACACAGCAATCACTGGATGGCAGAGATCAGGAGCTGTTTCCAAACCCCAAGAACAAGGTGAGGTCATCCCAGAGATTCTGGCAGCTGGATGAGGGAGGAAATAATGGCAGGGATTGTCAGGAAAGAAGCACAGGTTCCTACCGTAAGCAGCAGCCCAAGCAACGGGGACAAACGTTTTATTCACGCCAGAGTCCTCAAGCTGCGTGTCTGGAAGGGATGTGGCTTCTTCTTCCCCTACAATAACTTCCATATAAACTTCATCTGCTATTTCAGCACAGCCTGGATTAAGGGAGGAGAATAAATCTTTAATTTTATTCTGCTTGTCCTAACTTTTCCTTCATTTAATTTGCTCTCGCTCTGATTGATACCCATTAAAAATTAATTTTCTTCCTTTGGCATTTAGGGGATCATTGCTTATTCAGACATTCCTTAAAGAGAGAAAACATGTTATCAATAAACACTAATCCAAAACAAAAGCCCATAAAATTTCCAATATACAAATTCATAAACTTGCAACTGATGACATTTTGCCACTTTGTCAGAAAGCTGCTCAATTCACAGTAGGAAAACAGAAGTTGGACTAACCTCATTAACTTCATCCATGGACATGTTAAATTTAATATAAATAATGAAATGACTGCACACAGTATGAACAAAGTGCATTATCCACATCACTTTAAAATAATTATAGCCTGCTTTTTATTTTGAGGGAAGATGAGCTTAGTTTTCTACTACTTCAGGAGAAAGAATTCTTCAGAAAAAAATAAAAATGTCTTTGAGAATGATGGTTATATGGGTGCACAAACAGCATGAGAAACCAAAATGTTTCTTATTATGCTTACTAATATCTTCATCTTCCTGAGAAGAGTCCTTAACAGCCATGTAAACCATTTTTTCTCGCTGCATTCTCCCAACACCTCCTTGTTCAATGACTCCAGCTACAGAATGGCCATTGTGAAAGTCACTCTCAGTGACAATTTCTGTCCCGCCTTGAACAGAAAGAAGTGACACACATTAAGTCAATGTGAACCAAGCAACTCGTAAGAGTAATTTCAGATTCAAGCATTTTTTTCTCGTTTACAACAAAATCGTTTTTCATAAAACTCCAATTAAATGTTTTTACATCCAGGTCTGTCATAAAATCATGCAAGTTTGATACTCTGGAATAGATGAGGAAAGAGGTCTCTGGGTGTGTCCTGATAAGTTCAAGCGTGACCAACCCCTGCTCAGGGATCACAAGCTCCCACGTGTGCCCGGAGGAGCCCGGGTGCCACTGGAGACACACAGCTGCCCATGCCCACCAGAACCTGACTGCAACCCTAACCTTGCCCCAAACACAGCCTGGAATCATGGATATGCCTGGATTCCTGGTCAAGACTCCTCTCTGTGCTCCTCATGCTGAGCAGCAAAGGTTCAGCACTGGCAGCAGCAGCGCTGCCGAGGGGCGGGAGCGCTCCCGGGAGGGAATGGGCTGATTTGCTGGGACCACCTCCCTGAGAGCAGCTCAGAGAACGTCCCTGCTGGGAATTACTTCTCAGCCATGAGAGATTTTGGTTCTCCCTGCTGCTGCGTGAGCAGTCTGTCCCTTCTGTCCCTGGAGACTGACAGCCCATCCCCAGAGGAACAAACTGCATTTTGGGAACACGGCCTGGGAATGATCCAGAGATTTCAGCTCCAAGAACAACTAAGAGAGGGGGTTCTGCTTTTTCAAGAACACACACAGGTGAGCTGTGCATCCCCTCAGAGCACTGCGAGTGCTGGTCTATCTGTGGGGAAAGGAACTGCAGAGCAATTCTGAGTGCCTTGGTTCACCTGCAGCCCCAGAAATCCTCCCTCTCCCTGCAAAGGCCACCAAAGGCCTCCCACCGGAGGGATCCACTCCAGAGGCTCTGCTGCGCTCACACACTTGTGTCTTGCAAAGTTAGAGAAAAGCAGCAGCTGAAAAAACAGCTGCAGACACACAGCCACTTCTACATTTGGGCTCTGGCTGCCCTGCTAATCAAAAAAGAACTCGAGACTAATCCACACCCAGCATTTGCTGCATCTGGGCAGCCTCCACAAATGTCACGTTCTACAAAGCACTCCAGTCACTGGATTACGTGGAATTAAGAACAAACAGAAAGACCCCGAAAATGGAATAATAAATAGGATTTCAAAGTACCTATTTCGACATCATCTTCAGCTTCAGCTTTAAATATGTACACTTTGATAACTTCTGAACCAAAGCCATCATCTTTAGCAACATCATCATTTGCCACCTCGGTACTGATCTTCAAGGGAGTGCTCCCTATATGGTCCAATTTCTCTCCAACATCATCCACTGCAAAGAGAAGAGAATAACAATGAGGTTCAAACACATTTTTAGAGATCAAAGCAATCAGTAGCGTGATTTTCTCCACTATTCTCCCCATGCACAGGAAAGGTTTATATTCATAAGTGGCCTTTAAAAGCAGCTCATCTCAAGAAACTTGTAAGAGATTCCAGAAGTAAGTATTCTATTGCAACTCGGGCAACACAGCAGGAACTACAGAATGAAGGACACAAGAGGGAGCTTGTCATCAAAGGGAATGAGGCAACTGGTTATGGCTGAAGCTATTACCCTTAGAAAGCAAAAATGTATCAATAATTAAAATTAAACATCTATACAAAAGTGTGAAAAATTAACCCAGAATTGCCTGTTACAGTCTAAGAGTCCTCAAAAGTTTCACCAACACACTGGTGACTAAAATTTAGTAGCTGAAGCTCTTGTGGAGTGTGACGACTTGGAGTATATTCCCAGCTACAGAAGTTGTCCTGGGGTGACTGTAGGGTACTGGATTCCCTATTGCCTGCCCTAGGCCAGACGTGAATCCTGCGTCTTTAAGCTGGGTCCGAGAGAAAGGAAAAAAAGGAGTGTGCATCAAAAATCTGACTGTATCTTCTCCCTAAAAGAAATTATGATTTGATCCACTTCATCACTTGGAAACATACACATTAATGAAGATTAATGCATACTAGACAGCTGATTAAAAGATACAGTGACAATAAATCCAAATACTACTGTGAGAGGTTGACTCCTCATTCTTTACACAACTCACTCGCTGATTATTTGGCCTATACATTCAAAATGTTCATTTAATTTCTAAAAAACCCCTGACATTCAAACAACTAAAAGCAACATATTTTGGTAAAAAGGGCATTCACAGAGATGTCCATAGATACACCCCAAATTGCCAGCACAGAGGGCACTGAACTCAGCCTCTCTGACACATGTACCAACACACTTCTCTCTGTGGATAAATTTAGCTCCTGTGCAGATGGTCAACAGAAACCTGTGCAGTGCTGAACACCCACTGAAGTCCTCTAAATAGAGAAAATTCCACGAAACGCAGACAAAATCTGAATGAAATACATTCCAGGGAAACAGCATCTTATTGCACACGTAATATTAAAGTATGCGTGCACTAAGCAAAAAACCTCCTTAAAATGACCACTGAGGTGAGAGCAGAGCTTCCTGACTCCCCGTGGCTGCCGAGGGCTCTGACCCCTGGGAAAGGCTGGCTTACCTGGGATGGCTGCAGTGGTCCCCAGTCCCCTCCCAGTTTCCTGCTCCCAGGGCACTGATGGCTGCTCCCAAGAGCTGCTTTAACCCCCTCGAGCACTGGGCTAAACTGGAGTCACTTTAAGCCTTTAATGCTCGGGGTAGTCACGAGAGGTGGGAAGGAGCAGGTGCCTCCCCTGCAGCAGGGGGGTGGGAATCCACCTCAGCAACCCCAAACGAAGCTCTTCCCACTCATGGACAGGATTCCACAGACACCTACCCAGCTCACAGCACTAGGAAACCTCATTTCTATTCACAAATCTTGGACTGCACCAGTTGAGTATAGAAGTTACTGAGGACAAAACTAGATAAAATATAGGTAAGTACAAGTAAATATTTGGTTTCATTTTAGAACCTCTGTGAAGGCTATACTTTTGCTGAAAATTAATACTCTGAGTTGGAAGGGACCCACAAGGATCATCAAGTCCAACTCTGAAGTGAACGGTCTATATGGGGATTGGTCCCACACCCTTGCTGTTATCAGCACAGGCTCTATAACCTGAAACCTCTAGGGGAAACATTTTAAAAATGCTGGTTTAGCTGTTTGGTGGGGCTTTGGGTTTTCTTTTTTGCTAACTAACAGATTAATTCCATTGCTGAAAAAGCATCAATTATGGATCAGGTAAAAAAAATTTCCTCTGGAAGAGAGATTTTGTTTTTCTAATTAAAAAAACTTTCTAAATCTCTACTGAAATCGATGCCAGCAACATCAACACCTTAATGAGCGAGAGTCTGACATGTGCTGCACGATGTTGGTGTGACCTGGCAGGACACTGGGAACAGTCAGAGCACAAACACTGAGAGCCACAACAGAGGACCTGCAATACTCCTCTGACACTCGCCTTTCCCAGCAGCAGGTCATTAATACCCCTTCATATGCACTGTGGGAGTTACTGCACCTGCTAATTGACATTTGCTATGCGGCCAGAATGGGGCTGTCAGAAGAGAGGAAAGTGGGGATGCTGAAATACCCTTATCTTGGAATAAGTATTTCCATACATTTACTAGGCATTAATTTATTAAAGACTATTTTTTTTCTTTCTGAAAGGCTTTTTTTAACATTTATAAAAGTTTGTTATCCATGTCCTGGAAAATGATAAATATAAGTTTAATTTAATTCAATGACCATTCCCACTGTCTGAGTGTTGGAAGGACTGGAAGTAACTCCCAGTACAAGGAGGGATTATTTACCCAGCTCTATGACTACACATGCTGCCAAAAAGAGTATTTCAAAGCTTACAATCCCTGTCAATTTAGAATTGGGAGGAAGTAATAAAGTTCTTTTCAAATCTGCAACTCAAGCAACACCAACTTTTTCTAAACTCATACATTTTATAAACGTAACACGTTACCAGAAACGTTTAACAGAAAGAAGTATTTTTGTCCTGGGAGGTTATTTAACAACAGCAACTTCCTGCTGAACAAGGGAGTTACCACATGCATGACAGGAAGTTTTCTTTATGGCAAAATTTCCAACTATTTAACTAATATTATGTGACAGTGACTGTGCACCACTATGGGGCTGGTGCAACAATGTAAGGAAAAATCCCACAATTTTAGATAGTTACCAGGACATCAACTGCAATGCAATAAACATTACATAAAGGAAAAACATGAGGCATTTTTAAATTTTTGTAAGAATGTTTTCAGAAACCTCCCCCCCCAAACATGAATATAGCATGTACACTCACATACTGTGTTTTAATATTGCCTGTAAAGCCCCCAAATCTTCAATATCCTTTAAAAATAGGGAGTCCTGTTTTAGAGGGACAAGCTTCCAGTAGTATTTTTAACATTTGTGGTTACTTCTACACCATTAACCATTCTGTGTATTTTCAAAAAAAATCAGTCTTTACAATTTAAGCTAAAAAAATAGAAACCTATCAGGAAGTTTGTGTATCCAGGGCCTCTGGGATCACTTTTCTAAAAAAGCAAATGTGTAATACAGCAAAATTGGGAAAACATCAGCTGGGCTGAGAAAATGATACCAATATAGACTGTTAGCTATAAGATGTTGCTTTTTGTTTCCAATACAACAAAACACACTGAATTGGCAACTGCTTTTGCTGAAATTGCTGTCTTACATGAACTAAATCTCATGGCTTCCATCTACCTTTTAAACAGATGTAGGTAAGAGAAAAACAACACAGCAAGACAACTAATCTTTGTCAGGTTACAAAATATTACTGTTTTTTAAAACAGCTCATGAAAACATTCTACTGTCTAAGTAAGATGCCTTCAATCACTGCTAACCCATCAGTGCTAAATTATCTGCTGCTTTTCCCCGGGATAGCTCACGGGAACAGGGAATGCTTACTTTCTGTCAGTGGAATATCAAAGTGTCTTCCAGCTCTGACTCCCCCACCAGAAGCACTACATGTTGTTATCTCGTCCCTTAAAATTAACTGGAAAAACACAACAGACAACCTCCAGAAACAGATGCTGAATCCTCCTGAGTGAACAAGCTTTAAAGGAAAACTCAGCACACTCCCAGTGTTAAACTTACCTGGCTTGGCTGTTTTCAGGTGTGTGATGTCCAGATTCACCGTGGATTGCCAGCTCCCAATCCATGTGATGCCTCACATGCACTATGCTGGTGATACCACAGCCACCAGAGGAGCAACACAAGGGCAAGATAAGTCCCATGCTTTGACAATTCTCCGGGTTTTTCTAAGGTCTGATCTACTTAAGTCCCATAGGTTCAAATAGAGGAGTAGGAATCCTAAAATGTTTAGCAAATGAGGCAACAGTGTAAGACACTAAAAAGGAGGTGTTGGTGGCACAGTACCTTACCCCCGGGCCAGCTCCAGTGTGGTCAGTGGTGGCTTTGAGGTCACCAGCATAGTGCATGGGGCCGGCACGCGGAGCGGGGGCTGGCAACCCGCTGTGCGTCTGAATATCGCAAACCTGAAAAACAAAAGAGGGGAGGCTTCAGCTCCACTGCCCACTGCCCCTGCACCACGGGATGTGCTGCTCACCAGCTCCATCTCACTCTGCCAAGGGCTGGGGTCAGGGGCCCGCCACCGCATTTGGGATTCGTTTCCTTTTTATTAAGGTGTTCTGATGGTTTAAAGCAAGGGATCGTGAACACCCGGTGGTATTTGTGCTGTGAACGTATCAAAAATAGATTTTTTAGGTGCTATGCTTATACAGCTGGTTTGAAAAAGCTGAATTTATTTGCAGAGTGGTGATAATCTTCCAATGGAAACTTTCAATCACAAAATCATACACAGATAGTCACACAACTATCAAGACGAAGTTATCCAAGTAGTATTTACACAAAAAAACATAATTACCAGAAGTGTATAAAGTACCTAAATGGGAATGTCACCTCAAAATGGTGAAAAATCACCTTTTAGTAAAGTCCCCTAAAACCCAACCCATTCTGTGGTTCTATCATTTAAGTTGTAACTCCCAACAAGCATAAGGGAAATTAAAATTCCACAGTCAGTTCTATACCCTAAAATGCAGTATTTTGGTAGTTCCTAAATGCGTTCCACAGAACAACTAATGGTATTCCTAAGGGCATATCTGGCATTTTATGTAAAGTCTCCTGTTTTTAGATGCTAAATTTCATTAAAAGACAACTAAGTATTTTGAAATTCTTTAAAAGTATCACTTTGGTGTGATTTACATTATAAAACAGTTCAACAGTCCTTTGTATACATCCCAAATGAAATACTGTAAAATTCACTTTCTACAATATTTACAACATTTGACAAGTGAAAAGATGTAAGTAAATAAAAAGTTTTGACCTGCTTGATAAATGGAGGCCTTTTTCTACTCTACACAACACGTTATCTCCATCAACAAAACAAATTCAAGACTAATATTTAAACCGTAAAAAAAAATTAAAACTGCATAAGAATGATTCATTTCTGCTGACAAAAACACAATAGCAGGCACTTTGTGGGGTCAGGCTGGCATCTCCAGCACAACACATTAGGAAATGCAACAGAGCCCATCTCTGTCAATGATCCAGAAGAGGGGATCAGCTTTGCAGGTGACACCGAGCTGGGGGACTGTTGATGCTGGAGGCTGGAGGCTGGGAAGCTCTGCAGGAGAGTCTGAACAGGCTGGATCCATGGGCTGAGGCCAATCGTGGGGGTTCACAGGTGCCAGGTCCTGCCCTTGGCTTCCAACAATGCCATGGAAAGCTCCAGGCTGGGGCAGAGGGGCTGGGAAGCTGGGAATGGCCCTGGGGGTGCTGGTGACAGCGGTGGGACACGAGTCCAGGGGTGCCCAGGTGGGCAAGAGGCCAATGGCACCTGGGCTGTCCCAGCCATGGTGTGCCCAGCAGGCCCAGGGCAGTGCCCATCCCCTGTGCTGCACTGCCGGGGCACCTCCAGTGCTGGGGGCAGCTCTGGGACCCTCAGGACAAGAGGGACATCGAGGGGCTGGAGCGTGTCCAGGGAAGGGAACGGAGCTGGGAAGGGGCTGGAGCCCCAGCAGTGGCTGAGGGAGCTGGGAAAGGGGCTCAGCCTGGAGCAAAGGAGGCTCAGGGGGGCCCTTGTGGCTCTGCACAAGTCCCTGACAGGAGGGGGCAGCCGGGGGGGTCGGGCTCTGCTCGCAGGGAACAGGGACAGGAGGAGAGGGAACGGCCTCAGGCTGGGCCAGGGAAGAATCAGGTTGGATATTGGGAAAAATTCCTTCTCTGAAAGGGCTGTCCAGCCCTGTCACAGCTGCCCAGGGCAGTGGTGGATTCAAAAGCCATGTGGATGGAGCCCTTGGGGGGACATGGTCAGTGGTGGCCCTGGCAGTGCTGGGAGAACGATTAAACTCAATGATCTTACAGCTCTTTCCCAAGCTAAACGATTCTATGACTGCCTTAATTTATCTAAATGATTACTTAAAACAAAATCCTAGATGAATAATGTAGCTTCCAACTGTGACTATTCAGGCACATCACGATTACACATATATAAAAATTTAATTTGCTGAAAACTAGGTCTCAAAGTGGCTTTGAAACTTTGTGAAAGCCAAGCTTGAGAACACCTGACAAAACCATGAATGTGTCAGACACACGTGGGGCCATCAGGTAAGTGAAAGCTTCACATGCTTGGTTCTCACTGCAGGCTCATCAGCATCAATCACACTCCTCTATCTCAGAAGGAATTCCAAAGATGACCGTACTTACAATGACAAGGGAAATAGCCAGTTACAGAATAAATTCATCCTAAGTACTCTGTCAAAAGGAGGAATTTGTTCACTGAAACAACTGACTGTAAAAATGGTGTTCCTTAGTTACAAAAAGACACAGGATTTTTTTTGTTGCAGGTCTACTTTGCTTTATAGACTCATTTTTGAAGTTCTTTTTCAAACAATCCTCTTTTTGACTTCACTGTTAGTGACACAGTAATGATAGAAAGCTTTAAAAATCATTGCTGTTCATCCTAGACTGAATGAAAATAAATATCAAAATATATTTTGCATAAGGGACATAAATATCATAAGAGAGTGAAATCATTATAATCACGAATCAGTCATGTCCTCTGTCATGGAATTTTTAATAAATGCAGCTTGTTGTGAACAGACTGACACTCTGACACACTTGGCATCGACTTCTTTTTTAACATATTGCTTCTGACTAAATAAAATCTGTTTTGACCTACTCACATTTCAGTAAGTGATCTGGACAAGTCAAAAAATTTAAATTAACTACCATGTATTTTATCAAATTTGTGTAGCAGCAACAGCTGGTTCCTTGGGTATAATGTAACCACTGAAGAAACGTAAAGTTCCCAAGGTTCTTTCAACAGCCAACTTCAGCTACCTGTCAACAGGATCATATGGAGCTGGATGCTGTGTGGGAACTGGAACGCATTAATGAGACAATCCATTAATGCCCCTTATTTCCAAGTTCAGCCCAGAACAGCACAACAGACAGTGAAATGCCTATTATAATTTTTAATACACTAAACAAACCATATTTTGTGGACACATTGAGAAAACTTTGAGTTAGAGATCTTAAAAAAACTATGTCTTTGTGGATTCTCCTGATTAGGCCCAACATGTTGTTTTTACATGAATCTGCATAACACACCTGTGGTGTTTTTTAGAAAAAAGTAGTGTATTCAAAATAAATGGAATGTTTAACTTTCCAAGGTGTTTTTCTTCAATTTGCTGGAATATCTAGTTTCAGAAACACAAACATACACACTCACTCACTCAGCAGCATCAATGTCCTTCTCTTCCTTGTTGTATCACTGACTTTGCATCAAAACCCCCAAATCCAGACACCAGGAATTAACTGGGCACCAGCCTATTCCCTGAGCGTTCCAAGAGTCCAGTTACAGGAACTTCTCCCCACCAGAGCACTTCTAGCTCAGCTCCCTCCTGCTTCCATCTACCTCTGTGGAACTTACAAGATATCATCAGGTAGTCTTCAGATGTGCTCTTGCCATCATCGTCGTCCTCAGTTTTGATGGTGACTGTGGAGCCAGGGACAGTCCCCGCTGCCTGGATGACGGCTTCCGAATCCGAGTTCGTCACCAGCACCTCCTCGGAGACCATGGTGGGCGAGTCGGCCCCGGCCACGGAGTCCTGCACCACATGCTCCAAGTGTCCCTCAGGGCCCGTGACAAGGTCTGCCACAAACACCTGGTCGGGAACTCGCACGGTTTCTGTGATCAGGTCAGAAGTCAAAACGTGGTCACTGGTGTCCAAAGCCTCTTCGATGGCAACGTCCGCCTCCAACACGGAGTCGGGAACGATGACGCCCTCCGTGACAACGTCCGTTTCCGTGATGATGTCGGGCCCCTGGACCACCTCAGCTGCCAAGCCATGGTCAAGAGTTATCCCATCATCCGTGACCACATCAGAAACCAGGACGGCTTCGGGGACTGACACAACAATGTGGTCTCCATCGATGTGAGCAGTGCCAGCCATTCCAGCCACTGGGGAACAACCATGAACCGGGAGAAAAATGTTACAATTATTGCACGAGCAACTGGTTTATCTAAGGAATGGAGTTATCACACAGACAAGTTAAACAAAGATGTAAATATCTGTTACTTTTCAACATCCACATTTTGCATTTCACCCGATAAACACTGTCCAAAGCAGTCTGTTTGGTACAAATTAAGATAAACCAAACATACCACTTCAAGACATAATGTGGAGTTTGTCCCAAATTGAGGTTTTACAATGAGGATCTGTTAAAAACTAAAGGCCAGTTTACAATCCAGTCTCTTTTTTCTAAATTCCCAGTTAGAAAACATTTCATTGCAGCAGCAATGTGAACCTTCACAGAATTCTTGCGTGACACTGAAAGTGTGGTAACAAACCATAAATTGCTGTTTCAGTAAAAGGACTCATCCTTTGGGCTGCATGGGCCTTGTTAAAAATAAACACTCAGTTGTATGCAATATTTATAGTAAAATTTCCAACAACTTGCCACATCACAAGGAATGGCTGGAGGTAGAAACCTGGTTTTCATTAACAGACTTGACTGGCCAGTCGTATTTGCAGACTTTTTCTAGACACAACAAAGAATGCACAGTGAACTATAAAACACACAAACAGCAGTTTTCATCTTGAAAACACTCAAAAAAAATGGTTCTTATCACAATGAAAAAAACATAATTAACATTACTCAGTCATTCAGTCATAATTCAAATGCAAATATTCTGGTATAAAGACATAGTCCTTCCCAATACTTGAGAAAGTCATTCCTGGATTTTACTCATCATTTTTAATAGTTAAAATGTTTACCAAAATCCTGCATGATCATAGTGTGAGGCATTTTGGATTCCTGTGTTTGCAATCCAAGACTTCCACCACCTGGATCCATATTCAGCCAAATTGATCCACAAGTAACTGCAACAAAACAAAAACGAGAACTTACGTTTAACAATGTTCTTGTGCTGATCAGCTTTTTGGGATTGATGGGTTACACTGACAAACACAGAGAAGTATTTACCCACAAATTCAAGAAAAACACAAGCAGTACTTCATTTAATTCACTTTATTATTTTGGTTTATATTTTTTTGACCTTAGCATAACAATAAATATTAGCAATTGTGCACAGAGCAGTCACCTCTGCTCTGCCCCTGTCTGTACAGCCTCATTAACTAATTACCAAGACTGGTGATTCTGGATGTGTGGAGCTACAATGAAGAAAGTGAAGGACTGTATTGGGAGTATCACTTTTTCCAATTCTTTCAAAACTTGGATATATGAGACACTTCAAAACCAATTTTAGCACATAAATTTAACTGGGGATGCAGAATCTCTGACAATGTACAGCTACACAAAGTCACTCCCAGAGCAGGAGAAAGGATGTATCATTTGACAGATTGTTCCCATAAAACACAGGAGAGAAGGATAAAATCAGCATTCCAGCATGTTATTTGCATTGCTATCCCCACTGAAGTGTGAGGATTCTGAATTATTTTGCAACTTGCTGCAACCTGAAGGACTTCACACAAGTTCTGAGTGCAGACAAAGTGACTCCACAGAAGCACACACAATGGATCATGCAGAGCTTAAGGCTTTCACAGGTGAAAAATTGCCAGTGAAAAATCTCGAAAAAAAATCTCTGTTGCACAAGACTAAAATCTTGTACTTTCCTGCCCTCTCGTATCCAAGAATCAGAAAAAGTGACAGCATCACAGAGCAGACAAGGAGTTTTAGGAGTTGTGGGAAGGGACCGCAGGGTCAGAGCTCAGAACTACATGACCTGGGTGGTGCAGAGAGGAGCAGGGAGCACAAATCTTTCATGGGTAAGTCTCCAAAGTATCCAAAAGTGCTTTCCTGTTGTTGCACCAACCTTGGTTTTGCTCTCCTAGATCTCATAAAAGAACTACCAGTACCCTACCACAAGAATTCATTAAATCTCAGCATCAAATTCCAAACTATGATGGAAACTCCAATTACTTTGTGGTAGAACACACTTGACAGCCCCACTGCAGTGAGTTCCACCTCAAGAGCCAGCACAGCCAAGGAAGGTGAATAATGACACAAGCCAAGCTGTAGGAACAAGGGCCCAAAATCTGAGCCACCTCTAAGGCAGAGTCAAGGGGCCCAGGAAGAACCAGGACCTCACACAACTCCTGAGCTCCTCCAGCAAAGATGCCCAGTGATGGCAGTTGCAAGGAAAAGCCACTGATCCACCCGCTCATCAGCTGAATTCAAGACTGAATTCAAGACTACCAAAAAAGTCAAACATTATCCATGAGGAAAGTTGTCAAGGATTTTACTAATTCAATTCTACTCCAAAATCAAATTCTTTCAGCATTGTAAGGATCACAGAGCAGCTCCAGAACCTCAATGCAATGCTCCATCACTCCCTAATTATCACCACAGCCATCCAAAATTCTCACAGTAGCTAATGAATCCTTCCTAGTACAGAACATGATGCAGCTCTAGACCATAAATGGCTCATTTAACTATCTCAGAATTAAGGCAATATCTAACATTTCCTGACCACAGGCTTTACATTCGGAGAATCCTTTTTTCAGTGTAAATGGATATGAAAAATTATCTTAACTTATATCAATCTGAGATTACAGGAAGAATATGCCAGACTATTCTCCCTTCTCAATAAGCAACTTATTTTCAGATTAAATAATCAGGTGTATCACGTATTGCATATCATGGTACATAGAAAAATTCAATACAAAGACTACAATTTAAATTTAAATTTCTGCAGGGAAAGCAAATTATCACTAAAAAAAGTATTTTCCTGGTAGTTAACAGGACTAGAAAAATAACCACAGTTATGGGATGGCACCTTCTGTGCATGGAGTACCAGCAGCTCCTTAAACTTCCCCTAAAATCAGAGATGGATCATGACACACAGGCAACAACCCCACTGAAGCTGTACCAACCCTATGAAGAATGTTCTTGTAAACCCCCCCTGCAGACAAAGGGCGGACTTGAATCAACCATACAACCACAAATTTATTTTTTATCTCAACTTTGGAATCGTAAAGGAATGCAGTGGCAGCAGGAAAAGCCCTTCCTGCTACTGCTGGAAGAATTAAGCATGGATAAGGCCCACGGCTCCCCCCGAACTGGGTGGTTCTGCTCACAGGTTGCAGCAGTGCAGATGATGCAGTTTCAGATGTCACATATGCAGGCAAATCTTGTTATTGGGAACAGCAAAAAAATGCAGTGCGGTGATTAATTGTGGTTCTTCTCAGCTTCCTCCCGTAATACACTGTGAAACACACCCACACCACCACGGGCACATCCAATCACGGCTTTGGAAGGGGAGAAATCAGGCAGAAAGCCACAATTCCACACCCTGTCACAATCCCAAACTTATCCATTCCTCTCTTCCTCTAACTTGTAACATCTCAAGTCTTTCCTCTCAATTCCCCTTCTCCTCTGGGTATTTGAAGACAGTGAAAATGTTTTATTAGCATCAGCCAATAAAATGTTCACTTTACAATATTCCATTAATATTTTCATTGATTTTTTCCTTTTAATTACAGCATGCTATCTTGGCCCAGGAAGGAGCACATTATCATCAGATCCCAAATGAAGTATTTGACCTCAGTGACCTACACGGAGACTCCCAGAGCAGTGTCTCAAAGCTAAATTTTAAAAATTTGTCTGTATCTGGAATGGTTTTACTTTTCTGAAAATAACAGTTCTCTTTCTAATGAGCCTGAGGTTCATTTCACCCTATTTCAGCTCTTTATGCCAAAGCTCTTCCTTAGATGGGGCTCAGCTGAGACAAGCAATGAATTTCAGAGTAGAAGAAGGGATATCTGACCTCTCTGACTACAACTGTAAATTACTCCTGCACGTGGTATTTTCTAAGATCAAGGATAATGGCTGGCAGTTGGGAATGACCTAAGAACACATAACAGCAACACTCAACTGCAGAACTGGTGGAAGTTTCCAGGATACACACTGATCTGTTCTCAGCTTTCTCCTCCTAAAAAAGTATCACAAAATAACCAGTGGTATTTCATTTTAGAGAGAGTTTAAGAAAACACTCCAGACGCAAAGATCTTCAGCAAAGCATTTTAAGGAGGAGGGTTAACAAGCAATGCTTCAGCACTTCTACCCCTCCCAGGAAAAGCAGGGTGCCATTTATGTTCCCAGGGGGACAAGGAAACTCCCTATGCTGGCTTCCAGGCATTGTTGCCGTATTTTAAATGCGTATAACATAAACAGCATTTCTACAGAATGCTAATTACAACATGCCAGTTACAGCTTAAATACATGCTCTTTATTTATGTAGCTTGAGGAATACATTTTGTGTGGTCCTGCAAACGTTAAGCATCTCCCCAGTTTACACACACCTTTATCCTCAGTATGTTCAGGTGGCGCATTTTCACATGAAGCCCAATTGCATGGTCAGCCCTTAATCTCTCCTTTAAAACAGTGGATTTCTTCTAAATAATTTACATCTTGTTTACATTCTCCAAAGAAAAACAAAACATCATGCACTGCTGGTGTTTTGGATATTCACAAGCTGTGTATGAGATTTGCATAAAACCTAAAGGACCAGGCTCAGACACAGAGCAATGTAACAATAAATAAACTTCTACGCCGTTGAAAAATACAACCCAGATGCTGTGTAACCATTTAATTTCTTAACAGTCAAGCTGAAGACGAAGAAAGAATTATCCTCCCCGAATGACACTTCACGGTTTTCATTTTTTCCCCCTAATTTCAATGCAGCAGCTGACAGAAGCGCAATGAGAAACGTCCTCCTTGTGCAGAAATCTTAATTAGAAAACCCCAATTAATAAAATAACGCGCAGGTTAACACAGACCTTGGCAGAGAACAGACTGGGTATGAAAAATCAGCATATACATTTTAAAGTCCTTTATTGTGTCCACCTAGAAAGCACCACGACAACTTACACTCTAAATCCATTTAAAACGCCACAGACAAAACCAGGGAAGCAGATTTTGTCTCGCTGCCTGAAACGCGCTAAAGGCTCTTCATAGAAAATAATAAATAATAAAATAGAAAATAAAAGAATTACATCTACGCGTAGCACCACCAAAACTTCCCGCGGTAAAAATCACGGGCAGAGCCGGCCGGCGGCTGCCCAAAGGCCGGGGCTGCCGGT
>WEIT01002178.1:145766-171562 GCA_013389985.1 Dryoscopus gambensis | reverse complement strand
CGCCCCCTCAGACCCCCCCGCGCCCCCGGCACCGTGAGGGCACCGCGGGGGGACCCCGCTCCCGCCCGGAGCACCCTGAGGGCACCGCGGGGGGACCCCACACACCCGTCCCCGTGGGGGCAGTGGAGTAAATCTAGTGAATAAAACGCCCAACATGTAAATAGCTCCGGCAATGGTTTCAATTCTGTGGGTCTCTTTTATCAGCGTGAAAACGCGACTGACCTGGTTAAACGTGACAAGTAAATACAAAGTTGAACCAGTATTTTAATGTATAAAAGTAGTTAGGATACAGACATGAATCTTCTCATAACAAGAATAATAACTTGTTTTGGAAACTTTGCATTACTCTTTGCCACAAGATAAGAGCCTGCTGTACAAATCCGAGCAAAGGAGGACTTGGGAAATGCTTGGTGTCTGTTCCACGCCCTCTATTCCTTAGAGGATTCCAAAGCCGGAGCTTTGTTTCCAAGTTAAGTGTAAAGGCAGAAGCAGATTCCTGAGAAATGTGACCCAAAACGCTCAGATGCTGAGAGGGGAGTGCTCAGAGCTACCTGAGGGAGTGTGGGGGTCCCCCTGTCTGGGGGGTTCCAGAGGGCAGAGCCACCGGGGTCTGTGCTGGGCCAACGCAGGGTGGGCAGCCCATGATGGACGTCCTGAGATGGGGCAGCCCAAGGTGACCCTACTGACCACAGCTGGAGTGCTGGGTCCCGTTCTGGGCTCCTCAGGACCAGAGAGACATGGAGCTTCTGTAATTCTCAAAAGATTCATCCTCCTGGACTCTCACCTCCTTAGCTGAGAACTTTGAGACTTATATTTGACCCTCCTCCCCCCCCGCCCCCTTTTTTTGTTTTAAAGGGTAAGCCACATAACACAGCACAAACCAAAGTAAATTCAGTAGGAAGAACATTCCAGTCGTTTAGTCTAGCTCTAGCAAGACACAGGCATTCTTACGACAAAATAATTTCAAACTGCCCAACACAATTAAGGAATGAAGGGAAAAATGTCTGAAAAAGGTAATGACAAAACTGAACACTTGGGGAAACAGTGAGAGCCAGCTCTGCCCTTGCCAGCACCATGGATATTGACTGCACTGCCTTATCTGTTCCTCCTACTCCTTTTCAGAGGAGTGGTGGAATATCAGGTTGAATGCTCAGATTCTGTGGTCATTCTGAGGTTGGTACAACAGAGCTGGACTGAGCTCAACAACCACCACAGTTTGTGGCACCACCCAAGGCTGAGAAGTGACAGAAAAAGCTGTCCCTGACTGACACAGTTCTCTGACACCTTTGGATCTGAATTTCTGAGGTCAGAATGGTTTAAACTGATAGTCTGGGGTCTAAACAGATGTGCTAACACCATTTCTGTGTGTTTCTGAAGATAAGAGAGGGAACCAGTCTCACTTCTTTTATTTCTGACACAATTTGCAGCAGTAGAAGTAAACCCAGTGAAATTTGCCCACTTTGAAATTTTTGTTACACTAAGGGGAAACAAATATCAAAAAACCCTTTCTAAAATCCTTAAGATTCTGGTTCTGTCATATAATTTCACATATTACCTAATGCTAAGGAAAATACTTTAATATAAATCGCAATATAATGTGCTTCAAGACTTTTTCGAAAATGCGAAATAAATCCCAGTCTTCGGTCTCTTTAATTTGTTACTTAGTGCAAAGTGGTCAGTCTTCCATAGCTTCATTTCTTTGCCTCATTTACAAAAAAGTTACAAAACAAGCCAGGGCAGTTTTAAAGGCAAACCATTCCAGCTGTTGGCATCAGCGCAGAAGGAAGGAAATGCAAAAAAGACCAGGGACAAGGGAATGGCCCTGTAAGTATTTGATAAATCTTGGGACAGAGGGAAGCCAAGTCCTTGGCTGTGTTTGTACCACGCTGCCAGGGCCAGACCCTTGCGCACTGTAGTATCAGGGATTCACAGGAAGCTGTCACCAATTACACAGTAAATAAGTCACATGTTGATGTCATGTTGTATCAGGTTTTCTTTTACAGTTATCCTCTATACCTTCTCTTTGCAATAACTTAGTGCTCTCTAATAAAGATGGCAGTTTCCTCTGTGTCCCACCAGGGTCTCACTGCTCTCTCAGCACCTGGATTGTCCAGTGATCATGCAGCTTTCCAAGGCATTTCTGATATGGGAAGCACTTGTTCTTAGTATCTCTGTAAAGAGATTAGAATTAAATCAGTAGCGTGACACACACTCCCTAGGGTGCTTGCTATTAAAATAATCTGTATATAATCAAACTACAGTTATATATATTTGTTTTCTTAGTATGTGCTGCTTCTGAGTGTGCACTCACCAAGAGCCTAGGGAGATGATTTTCATGCAAATAACTGAAAGCATTAGCACTGTGTGCACACAAACTGAAACAGCTTTGGAAATATTTAAAAACATTTCAGCAGGGTCTATAATATTCCTGAAGAAAACACCTGGATGGTGAAAGGTGGCTGTAGGCTTTCTGTTAGCTCACATTTTTACTTAGTGACAAATACTGTCAATTTAGTGATGATTTGTATTCAGTACCAGGATAGATGATATAATTAATATGCAGAGTATGTAATTAATATGCAGAGTATGTAATTAATATGCAGAGGGATGTAATTGGTACGTACCTGGTACTGTCTTGCCTCTGGATAAACTGGATAAGGCAAATCCTTCCTGGGATAGTCAAACTCCTGCTGCTGGGCTCGGGAGTGAGGGAAATAGTCTGATGCTGGATCTGCTGTCCTTAGAGGCTGAGCATACACGGGACTATGCAAAAGAGAAAGGGTTATTAAAACCTTGTAATATACTGCAAATTGCACAAAGGGTTAGTCTAAACTGGAATATAAAAATATTAAAGCTCAGCACTGCATGAATGGCACTGAGGCAGTAACATCTAAAAGGTCCTTTAAGTTCATTTTACTGTCAAACCCTCATCCTGCAAACAGAGAAGAGTGAATTTATAGAAGCAACATTCTCTTCATGCTTTTGTTTTCTTTTCACTGTCACAACAAACAATGCCACAGTATCTAATTTTCCATATTGCTACAATTATTTTCAAAATATTTTAAACTGATGATAGCTATACCTTCAGCATTTTCAACATTTATTTTAGAAAGAACCAGCCCTCCTTGAGGGGCTGAAATATCAGCAAGCTCCAGCCTGTGTCTGCAGCAGAAGCCAGCTACATGTGAGGAGACTGTTCTGCTCTCACTGAGCTGCACCCTGGCAAACAAGGTCTCTGCAGAAGTTGCAGTAAGAGCTGCAGCAGTTGGCTCAGTGCTGAGGGGTGGTCTGAGTGAGGAAGCACAAGTAGGGAAGCTGTGTTTCTAAACAGCAATGAAATGAATGCCTCTGGGATTAGAGGAAAACCAGAGAAGCCTCTGGATAAAGCAGTATTTTAGGATTTGTATGTGAATAATCCAGTCAAAAGCTTTGCCATTTACTGGACCTTTGTCCCTTGCTGTGCCACTGGCAAAGCTGCAAAGTCATCCTGAGTCTCCAAAATAGGGTATAAAGTGAAAATGAGCACAAAAGACAGAAAATTAGCATCATACCTGTAATCCTGCCTTTGGTTTGGGATTGAGGCATCATTAAAATCTTGTCTTTTCAGTGCAACTTTTGGAATTTGTCCAACCCAGTCATCCTGTGTGTAGGGGATCAGGTGGTTACACAGAGCAAAATGACAACGAATTAGAATAACCAGCTCTCCAGGTGCAGTATGTTAGAAGGTATAAACCAGTTTTTCACTTACAAAATGTAATGTCTGGGCTACAACTCGCAGTCTGGGGTGTGAGAAAGCCCAAAGTCCTGCACCCCTGACCCAAAAAGATTCCTTTTACAAAGGGTTTCCTTCCCTACCAAACTGCAGGATTGGGTCTGATTCACACCTTGGGAACAACAGCATCTGCAGGACTAAACTCCAAGTTAGTTAAAAATTGAACAGCACCATCTCCTGGTAAACGCAGGCTCAGAGCTGCTGCATTGCCAAGCTATTGATACTTTACAGATGGATTTAGCAGAAAATAATGTAGCAGACTAGATTATTTTCTTCCTTTTCTCAGACAGCCTTCAATGTCTCCTTCTCACACACTGTGTGCTCCTTAATATGTAAAATTAGTAGTAAAATAGTAAAATCCCTGTAGTACCAAATGAGGAAATGAACACACACTCACATATACAAATATTCCCTTTCAGTGGCTCTTTGTATTTCATATTGGTTTCTAATGGTATTTATCCATCTTTTCTCTCGATACCCACTAGTTCAAGCAATGATCTCTACTACACCTTGCCTAATGGAGAAAACTGGCACAGCAGAGCATGATCTCTTCTTAATGCTGGTCTTCTAATGGGCCAAAAATTGAAATACTTGATGAACATTCTGTTAAAATAATCCCTAGTTGTTTTCTCCTATGCAAATTAGATTAATTTAATCCTTGATGAAGAGTTTCACCTTCTCACATGGATTCAGCTGATCTTGGAAATCAAATGCTAGGGAGACTTTAAACCCAAATTCCCTTCTTTTTGCTATTCACGTCCCATTTTGCTCAGTCCCCAAGCCCCGCAGGCTGGGCCCAGCCGGGCTGAGCCGTGCCCCCGCTGCCACCTCTTACCGCGGGTGGCTGACGGTGCCCGCGCCCCGGGCTGGCGGCCGTGCCAGCACTGAATGCAGGGTTGTGCTGTGCTCCCCTGGGTGGAGGCTTTGGCTGCTTCCTGGTGGGGGGAACAATGGGAATTCAGAGCATTAGCAATGGTGAGGGTCTTGACAAATGTTTTTTGTGCTGCAGATTGGTTCAACAGCCGTGTCAGAGCTTTAGATGTGCTGTGGCAATGGCTGTACGAGAGCTGTGTATTATTACAGCTTTTCTGTGTCAGAGGAAGTACCAGTGACACACTACTGGGGCTCAGTGAAAGAAGAAAAAACCCGTATTGTCTGAGTACTTGGGAGAGGTGTCACGGGAAAGTGTTGAAAGCATAAAGGGGCTCAAATTGCCAATATCTGAGACCAAAGAATGGGAGGAATTGGTGTTTAAACACCAAGCCTCTTGTCAATGGTTATCGGTCATACTCCTTTTTTTTTAAACCTGTGGAAATAAAGCCAATTCTTAAGAGCAAATAAATCAGAAATACACATTTGGTAGTACTAAATTTAAGTAGTAAATGTACTTATCAATCTTTAAAGTTTGCCTGGTGAGCCCTAAAGAAAAGCAATAACTGAGAGTGAAGTTCTGCATGCAGTGGTAAAATGCTGAGTAAGTGTTGAGTGCTCAGGTAAGATGCTTTGATTTAGTTTTAAATTTTATAAATAGTATCAATTGTATAAATTGTATACATTTTGGCAGTATGGCAACCTTGTGCTTTTAAGCATCCTGAGGTTAAAAATTACCCAGAATACCAGACTCCTTTTGCTGTACTTCCATTTTGAGTATAAAACTCCTTATAAGTGCACCCAGAGTCACTTACCCAGCTTTTCCCCCTTGCATGCAGTAGACAGTGAAAAATATTACAACCACTATGATAACCAATATCACTGCAGGAAGAGTCGCCACTAAAATGAAATCCAGAGTGTTCCAAAGGTGGTTACATTTGGGTCCCATATACCAGTACTCCTTCCAGCCCATTCTGAAGTAATCACATCTGCAAATAAAAATATTCATTTTTAGCAACATCATTTTAATTCAAAAGTAAGCAACACCAATAAAGTATCATATTTTGCTATTTAATTATTTATTATTCAACACTGCAGGAGCCAAGAGATTTGCTATTTTTCCCGTTTGCTTAAAGGTGTTTTTTATCTTAGTTATACCCATCTGTTTCCAGATTTGATGCAAAAGTCCTTTGCCAGGCTTTGGGGTAACCAAGTCCAAGCCGGCATTTCAGGAGTCCAAGATAAGGAGCTTTGCTGGGAACAGGGTGCAGTGCCCAAGTCATGGCCTGGCTCAGGTCAAAGGTCTCTTTGTCAGCTGTGAGCACGGCAAAGCTCTGAGTGGAAGTGAAACCTCACATTTCTGGCTGTCATTATGACATTGATTTATTAAAAGGAAAAAAAAAACCAACTAGGTAATGGAGAATAGAACATTAAAGTATGTAATTTTTTTTTAACTCAAAAGAAAACTGGGAACAGGGTGCAGTGCCCAAGTCATGGCCTGGCTCAGGTCAAAGGTCTCTTTGTCAGCTGTGAGCACGGCAAAGCTCTGAGTGGAAGTGAAACCTCACATTTCTGGCTGTCATTATGACATTGATTTATTAAAAGGAAAAAAAAAACCAACTAGGTAATGGAGAATAGAACATTAAAGTATGTAATTTTTTTTTAACTCAAAAGAAAATTTGATCAACCTGAAAAAAAAAAGAAACTTGCGCTTACACAGCTAATTCAGTTCTAAAGCAAAATAGCTGAGAGAACAGGGAGCATTTAAAAATTAAAGATTACAGTGATTTCCTACATTAGGAATGACATGGCCCTCAGATATTTTTAATAAGAAAACACTGCACCCAGAGCCCAGATTTGATGCTTTGTACCAGACTTATAAACTTATGCAGATTGTGAACGAAGATCAACATCTCTTTTCAGGGATCACTTTGCAGGGTCTAAATTTAGCTTATCATTTAGAATATATTTGACATTTACATGGTGTATATTTAAACAAACAAACCAAGCCCACACACTACCTGCAAAAAGGTTCTTCATTTTTACACTGACAAGAAATATTGCCAGGACAGTATTCATCTGTATTACCCAGACAGGCCTCAAAGTCCCCAACTCCAGTGCAGTTGGCTGTGAATTAAAACAAACCAAATATTTAATGCAATACAATAACATACTGTCAGTGGGGTGTGTCGCTAATTGCAACAGAAATTTAAGCTTCATATGTACTCTGTAGATGATACTAAATCTTACTTTCCTATGACTTGTCCCTTGAAAATTCTGAAGTTATTTGAGAAATGAAAATATACCTGCCTGAATTGCTTTACCCTGAATGTGTACCCATCTTCCAGTTGGCCAGGAAATTGTATGGCTTGTGTTATGATTTTTATCACATCATTTAAGTGTGGTTGTGTCTGAATTCCACTATATATAATCTCTGGATAGTTGGCAAAGACTGGAAGTCATGAAATTAATTCCTTCCAATTATAATCCAAATTAGAACCTTTTTGTGTGTTTTGTATTGGGATTATTCCTTGGTTTAGCCTACAAAAGTATCTGGTTTGCATTAATGTTGGTTCTCCTGTATCCCTTTTGCTGTGTAAACACTGTGGGCTGTAAATGATGTTCCAGAATCTGAGTGTTCACAGTATTTCACAGGAATTCGGCTGGCTAAAAATAACTCCCTGAGCAGCCTGAATCAGCCATCAAATGCCAGCACGTTCGGCACTCCAACCCTACATCCTTTGCTACCTCTCCCTCTCCTGCTCAGGACTCGAACTCAACATCAGGCACCAACCTGGACACTCAAAAAAGCCCCTAACTGCCAGTAGAGCCAAGAATAATTGTGCACAACGGTTCCCAGTGAGCAGATCCACGTTTGGAATGAAGGCAGAGAGTCAGACCTGGCCGAGAGCTCCGGGCAGACCCTTCCGAGCCCAGCAGGCACTGCCAGAGCAGCACTGATATCCCTGCCATTGCAAGAGGGACTTTCCACCAGGAACAAACTCCTGACTGATGCATTATTAGCCAGAGGAACTGTGCTGGGAGCAGTCTGCATTTCAAAAAATGATGGAAGCCTCCTTCCTCTCCACTGTCCAAGTCCATCTAATCCAACATTTGCTGCTTATCAGAGATAAATCTAAATGATTACAGTGATCAAGGCTTGTACCAATCCGTTTACATACACTGCATGCTCTCCTCTGAAGAGGGCATCAGCCCTGAAACACTTGCCAAAGAAACCTAACTACAGGTCACATGCTACGGCTATGAAGTACAGAACAATGAAAAATCCCAAGTAGAGTTTGGCACGATTCTTCTAGGAGATAAGCAATGTTTTTAGCTACCCCTCTGATCAGTAACAGAATTACAATTCTTTTAGCAGTGTTACAAAAAATACAAAGGCAGCAGAAAATAACCAGTTGTGATTCTGCTGGGAGAGAGGGAGTGAGTGCTCTTTGGTATTAATACTCTAATATTTCATGTGATAAAGGAACTCACAGCTGAGCCCTTCAAAGTACTATGGTCTACATAAATGCCAAGTTAGCCTTCAAGTGGTAACTTTTTTTGGCAAATGAAAGGTTAGAGTAGCATAAAAAATAGATCACAAACCAAAACTCTATTAGAAAAATAATAACTGCAGCTGGTTTACATCACTATGGGCTTAACGGTACCCTAAAATAAATAAATATATCAATAAAATATGTGGGAAATCTTCCAATAAATAATTGCAGCCTAATATTGGTCTACTCTAACAGAACCAGAGACAATTCTGCTACTTAGCTTCTCACTTAAAATAACCTTTCAGTGCATTCTGGTTGTCATGTTCTTAATTATTGATGATTTTCTCCCTGTTAGTATCAAAAAAAGTCTAAGAACATTTGCTATTAAAAAAGTGTATGGTTTTTTTTAACCCATATACCAAGTGTTTTTCCCCACTGAAAAAGAACCAAACCATTTAACTAATTTAAAAATACCCTTCTGAAATTCAGAGATGGACTCAAAATGATCCCAACCCACCAGGATCCTGAGTTTTCAGGTGTAATTCATAGGGCTGTACCCTTTTCCCTGTGACACCAAACACAGGACAGCAGCTGTCTCACCAAGGTTTTCACATTTGCATTGTCTTCCCGTTACTTGAAATGAACCCAACCTAGAGCCAAAGGAGAGTTGCCAAGCAGCAATCCCTCCCAGCGGGGCTGCAGTGCCCCAGCAGCACTCCCCGGCGGCGTCCCTGCTCGGAGCAGCCCCAAAGCAGAGTTCCAGCAGGCCTTACGTGGTGCAGCTTCGCTCCGCGAGGGGCTGGCCAGGACCAGGGCACACAGCAGGACTCTCACAATGCACATCCTGGAGCCAAATGGGACAAAAGACATTTTCTTCCAGACTTTGCCAGCAGCAGAATGAAGTCCCCTTTCTGCTACTGTGGATTTTGAGCTTGTTTTACAGCATCCTTCTCTATAAAGAATTACTAATTAACTTAAAACTGATACAACTTCCTGATAACTTACCCACCATGTTTTCCTTTATGAAACTGAGTACATCCATAAAAATATCTCATTAATCTTGTTGGTTTTGAATTTTTGAAATCAGATGTGAGGTAGTCATTAAACAACCTAAATTTCAACACACTGAGGTATCTGTCAGGAGCATTTCTCTCTTCTCCTTTTAGGCTTACGTTACCTTTTACAGATAAGAAACTTGGAATTTATTTGCAGACAATTTCCTGGAACAGACATTGTTTTAAAAGACATGACCAAGCCATGGTCTTGAAGCCATCCAGAACAGATGAGATAGGAAGGAGAGAATCCTGTAACTGGATGCATCTACCATTAAGTTTTGTTGGTTGATTTTTCATTTTTCTGAGAAAAGAATAGAAAATATCCCTCTGGCAAGGATGAGTGATGACAGAAACTCACACCTTAGCATACCCTCTGTCATCTTGCCTCTTTATTATTTAAAGAGTCCTGAAAAATTCTCAATACTAAATGCACAAGAAGATCCTGACTATGTGGTCACCCTGAACACTACACAGGTTACACCCCAAGTTTGTGGAGTTTAACTGCATTGACGCTGATGTTAGCACAAGCATTGTTAGGATGGTGCTTTCAAAATTAATCCATAACTGATAAAATCCCAACGTGGATTTCCTAATTTGACAGGAGCTGCTGCTTATGCAAACATGCCAACCACAGTTACATTAACAGTAAGAGGTAAACTTTAACCTTTGCTTTTTAAAGGAAAAATAATGATCTCTAAAAAATCAATGCCTAGCAAATCCTTGAAAGAATACTGCTTTGGCTAAAGCCCAACAGTAGATAAGAGAGTCTCAGCTCTGCCAGCAGATTGCTTTACAACACACCAGAACAAAGAAATTATTATGAGGTAAATATTTTTACCTCAGTGAAAGAAACTGCATGATCCTTCTTCAGATGTAAGGCAGAAGCATGCAGAAGCAGTTCCTGCAGATGCTCCCTTCTCGTGGCTGACAGGGAATTCCCCTCTGGCTCCAGCTCCCCGCTGCTCAGTGCCGGTGCCTCACGGTGGCTGATAAACAAACACCTCTACCTGGGGCTGTCAGATTTGATTCAAGGATGCAGAAATGCAATTGGCAGTTTTTCCTTGGGTGAGATGTTTTAAGAGGCAGGTTACAAACCCCAAACTCGTGACTTTGCTACATCATTGGCATTTATTGGATGCAGCAGGTTTGGACCCGGCCTCAGGAAGGGCGGCAGAGGCTGTGAGTTGGTTTCTGTTTTCAGTGCCCACTTGGGTAACAGCAAATGAACCCAGTGCCAGCAGACCTGAATAGCTGAGAGCTTTGTATTCCACAGCACACCCATTTCCTCCTGTCTGAGTTTCTGGAACTCAGCAGAATCAAGTGCCAAGTTATGCATTCTGTAACAACATCAAGGCTAATTTAATTTCTTCAGAGAGACATATAACTAAACCAAAGTTACTGACCAAAATTAATGGTGGAAGATGGAACAGCTCATGATGTTTAATCTTAATTCATTTCAGATCTGGTTCAAGATAGCTTTGGAGAACACTCCTCCTGCAGCATCGCAGTGGTCCTGAGAGTGACACAAACCGGGCACATGCTATGGCTTCCCCGAACACTGGTATCAGGACTGCTACAAATAGAGCCCAGAAAAGGTTACCAAGGCTTGAAACCATAACGGGCTCAGTTTACACCTATTCCCTGGTCACAGCAATGGAATTTCTTTCAGTTGTTGCAGCAAAATTCATTTCCCATGTCTGTAAACAAAAGGACAAAGGACTAACTGCACCTTGAACAACGGTGTTCTGCCTCTGCCCGCAGGGTTCCACTGGGGTTTGTACTCTGCCTCCGGTCCATAACAAAAGCACAGCAATGCTGGGGCAAGATAAAAGGTAACACTGACTTCTAGAATGGCTTCAATCACAGCCTTTCTTGGCTGCAGCCTACCACCAGCTCATAGCTGAGCTTGGCTTCTGGGAATGCCTGCACTTTAAAATAAAAACCACACACAATCCAGGGCCTACTGACTGTCCTTTAAAAAAGTATAGGCTTTGTAGGACCCCACTTTCTTTTTGGATTTAGAATACATTTTCAGCATTTCTCTGTGACTCAGAAATACTCAAACTTTCACCACAAGGTAACTACAGTGCTGCATTCCACAACCTTTACAGTATTTCCCAAGCTGTTCAAGAATCGCAGTGACAATCTGCCATTAAAACAGCCACGTCACTCATTCACACAATCTTCCTCCTTTCAAGTAATTTACTCTTTAGGTTACACCATGTATTACATAATTTATGACTCTTGGTTGGCAAATTACTTTACCTGGAAGACTGGCATGGAGTTACACTGAGGTAAACACATTTACTACCTGCTTCCTTCTTGAACAGTGTCATTCCTCCAGCATGGATAAAAGCTTCAGTTTTTTCAAGTCCTGAACTACACCATTCTTTAGGAAAAAAAACAAAGAAAAGAAAATGGAAGCACTTCTCAAAATTTAGGACACTGAGCATTAATCTGTCCTTAATGTTACTTCAGTGATTTCTTCCAGGAGGGTTTCAGTACTTCATGGATGAAGTTTTTCCCCCAGCATTAATAAATCAAGTGTGCCTTAGTCATTACCAAAATGAACTCTTATAAAGTACTTGAAAGGGAAGGAATTGACAATTTTTCTACAGATGGAACAAGAGACAAAAGTTTAACGTCCTTTTTAAAAAGTATCTTATCACCCTTTATTTCCAGGTGCTTCACAGCAATATAACAAAATAAAGTATCACAATCAGTTTTATGTAAATAAAAAATTAATATTAACAAGTTCCAAATCTCTTTATATTGAATACAATCAACCATAAATAAAAAAACATGCATTAAATTAAAGCTATTTCTGTATTATAAAATACCATGTGACCCCATTCTTTAAGACATTGAATTTTTCACAAATATATAACTTATAAAAAATTACAATATACATTCTTACTTTTATGATCTTACTGTATTATTGCATTGTGAAATAAACTTTAAGTGACTCTTAAGGATACATTTGAGAGGCATTTCAAAGTGTTTCACTATAAATTAATAAAACCATGTCAAACAATAAAACTTTTCCCATGTTTTATGTTAATTTTTCACCCTAACAGATTTGTCTGTTGGGTCTGAAATCTTCAAGAGCCCAAGTCAGGCACATGGTTACCCAGGACTCACAAGCATGGCATCATGTAGATCTGAATTTGCTTTTTTAAAGCCATTGCATAGCACCTTTACTAGAAATTACTAATACAGGTATGTGGCTACAGCTCCTTGCAGTCAGCTGTAAGTATTATATAATCCCTGGAGGTTCAGATGTCTGAACTGAAAGCAGAGAACACACCCAGCCAGAATATAAAACTTTCCATAGTTTTCTCTCACTTTCTTTGGCTGCAGTTAGGGAACAGTTGTCTTTTGCTGTACCTGTTTCAGAACCAAAACCCTCTAATTGTAACCCCATTGTGTGGGGATAGTGAACAAAAACTGGTGATAAAAATGAAACAAACAGAAAATTACCCTGCCTTGAGGAGAAAGAGAAATGTCAGCTGATGAAAAAACTAAACTAAGACGTGACAATATCATCAGCAGCAGCAGCAGCAGCAGCAGCACTGAATCCCAGAGTGGTGAGGGTTGGAAGGGACCTTAAAGCCCATCTTGTTCTACCCCTGGCCATGGGCAGGGACACCTTTCACAATCCCAGGCTGCTCCAGGGATGGGACACTTCCAGGGATGGGGCAGCCACCTGGCAAACCCTGAGCTGGAATAATCCTGTGCTGCTCACTCCTCTCACCTACCAAAAAGAAATGACACAGCTCAGGGACTCCATTCCATGAGCTACAGAACTGCATCCCTCATCCTGTTCCTTCATCAGAGTGGGCAGGAACACTAATTTTAAGTGATGTCCCAGAAGATGTTTAACTCTGAGGTTTAGTTCTATCACAGTATTGCCCCAAGGAGTAATTTGAGACAGAAATAGAGCCCCAGCTTTGTGTACCAGGGCCATGCACAGCATGCACCGGATCAGGGGCTGCAATGGGAGGGGCTTGCACGGGACACCTGGCTCCTGCCTGCCCAACCAAGGAGCCAGCGGACATTCTGCAGACCAGACATCCCCACCTGTATCACCAGATTTGAGTGCAAATGCCCTCAAAACCCGGCAAGTCCCAGAGCAGTTTTTGGCACCACGGAAGAGGCCCTCTGCCGAGGCCTGCTCTCCTGGGAAGGGCTGATGTGCTGGTTCCATAACAGCAATCCAAGGCAGCTCCCCTCCCTGCTCCCAGGAGATCGGTTCCTGGGCAGAGTTTTCACTGTGTCCTCAAAAATCTCACCACAGTAAATTCCTGCAAAATCCAAGCAAATCTGCATCATCTTACCTTCCCCGATGACTTGCTGTGGTAGCACATCACTCAAAGTTAAAATGTAACAATTTAAGAGTCAAGCAGATGGGTTTTCCTTTATGTTTTTATCCAGAATGTTATCAAAGGGAGACAGATAATACAATTTCTGGCATCCAGTCATGCCCTTGAAAATGATAATTTCTTCACAATTTTCACTTATGTCTTCATCTGTTTCCCTGGAAATGGTATATGAAGCCCAGCCATCTAATTTTTCTACTCCTCTCTCAGTGATGAAACACTAAATGTGTCATGTCCAGGAGCTCTTGGAAGATTGCTTTAATATCCTCTGATTGCTGCCTGAATTCTGAGAGTTGCCTGGGCCTTTAAGAGATGATTAAAGAAAAAAAACCACATTAAATCCTGTCAGCTGTCCCAGGCAAGTTTAACCAATAGAATTCTTCTTTTTAAACTTACAGTTTGTGATTTCACCTTGCACTCTACTCAAAGTCCAACACTGCCTGAAATTTGGATTTTAAAATACCAATTTGTTTCTGAACCATCCTAAAAGCTTTACTTCTTCTTTTGCTCATTCACCATTTGTGCCTTCTGCACATTCCATGCTGCAGCATCTCCTCACGACTTTGCTAATCCCACAGGGACACCAGGAATTCTGCCTGTATTGCACTGGTCATTTGCCTGTGCATTATCAGCCTTGGAAAAAGGAATCAGGTTGTGAAATTCCTTCTGGAGAGCAGGAGCAAACATCCCATGACAGCCCAGTGCTGAGAACAGCAGCATTTCAGGCTTTAGCCTTCCAACCACACTATCTGTTCATATGGTTTCTCTTGCTTCCCTCTCAATTTTACAGCAAAGCCTGTATTTTCATTAATTGAAAGGTAACAGAATGAAGAGAAATGGAGGATGAAGAGAAGTACAGTGATACACACAATGACACAAGCAGTGTTTGAAAGTTTCATCCTAGGAAACGTAATTTCTAATATCATTCTTATGGAAAAACACAGAATTTAAATCAATGGGTATTGCATACAAACTTGTGGGAAGAAGTTGGCTGCCTACTACTTCTGCATTTTTACTGTCTGTCAGCAGTTTAAACCTTGAAACCACAGATTTCCAACTTCCTAAACATTTCTAATGGATTTTATATAAATTCAGTATCAGTTTCATGGGTTAAGCAATTTATACACAGTTCTTCTAAGTATTACAAGTAGGTAAAAACTGACGCATAGTCTAGGAAGGGTGTTTAGAGATCAGTTGTGTGTTTTTGCCCAGCTTCAGTGACATCTGAACACACCAGAGGCGTGCAGGACAAAGAGTTGTCTCCATTCACCTTTGTGAAAGAGGCAAACAGTACCAAACTATTTTGTAGTGAAAAAAAGTGACTCTTTTACACAAGCATTAAAGCCATTGCTGTTCACATGATACAACCACGGAGATTTTAAGGGTACTCAGACCAGCAGGAACTTGCACTTCATTCCAGAGCTGAAGAATAAAAGACGAAGCCTCTGCAAACCCCATCCCTCACATTCTTCTTTCAGATCAATGAACATCTGAGCCAAAGCAGAGATATGTTTGCATTCTCAAATATCCTTTGTGAAGTGACATTTATTAGCAAGTTTGGCACAGAGAAACCTCACTGGTAGAAGACACTGGTAAATCTTGTTTTCTCAGTGTCTCACTAATGACACTGAGTGAATTCCCACTTATATGGAGTCAGGAACAAAATAAGCACTGAACAGAATCATGTAAGTCAATAATACAAATTGGGAGATAAGAAAATATCTGATTAAATTATACCTCGCAGAGTACGTATTGTAAAGATTATTCCTTCCCTTCTTCCCTCCCCCTTATCTGTAATGTTTTGCAGTTTGTAAAGCAGCCTTGGCTTAGCTTCTGGTGCTGTACATGTCCACATCTTCTGGGCTGGACTGACCATGGTCCATAAGTTTTGGATCAGGCTTAAACTTTGATGTCTTCACTGTTCCTGTTACAGATAGTAAAGAAACATTGTTAAAAGATATGCATATATTTGAGCTGCAGGGGAAAAAAGCTTAGTGATACATTTTGAGAATTTCTGTATTACCAAACACTTACAAAAGATCAGAATCTGTCTGTTCTAGTTCAAAGTGTGTTAAGAAGTGATAGAGGAGGATGGGGGCAGGTGGGAATGCTGAGCACAGCAGTGGATGGAGAGCAGGACCTCCTCCCACTCTCCAATACCACCTCCTAACCCAGCAGAGTGAGAGAAGAAATTGTGGTGCTTTGCCCAACGCATGGAAAGGAAGGAAAAGTCTGAGGCATGGAAAAAAATCTCCAGTGATTCTTGCCTCAACGCTCCCGGGAGCAGAGCTGGCTCCCAAACCAACCCTGCCAGATCTTCCCTGGAGCTGCTGCCAGATGGCAAGAATTCCAAATGAAGACACTCTTACCTGGTTTCACTTCACGACTTCCAAAACCCATGAATTGAGTTTAGCAAAACACTGAACCCTCCCACTCGCCCTGCAGGACAGGGCACAGGCTGACATATTTAATGACACTGCAGTTCCAGAGGCTCTAAGGGAACATAAAGGCAGGTTTTCTAAGGCTCTGTCTCCTGTTCCTGATCTGCTTCTTTTCCAGCTACATCACTTGGTCTAACAAAGGGTGTAACATTCTCCTGCAAGCTTTGCCCCATTTGGACTGAGAAAATAAACATCTCTGACAACACAGATTCATTTAGGGCATGGGTATTTTTAGCTGTATTAGGGACATGAACTAATTCCACCTATGAAAGCAAAGACAGATCTATATACACAAACCCAATAGAGACAGTTTGGCCTGAAGCAAATGTAAAAACAGATCAAAGCATTCCACAAACTAAATCCGAAAAAATTCAGGTGCAAAGCAGAGATGTGAATGCACACTACAGTGAAAATAAAGGGAAAAAATATTAAAACCCTATTCAAGTATGTTCTGCTTGCTTTGCAGGAAAAACAATTCCTTTCTTCCAAGTGATTTCCTTGTAACAAATAAATTCAGACACTGCCCTTACAAAAGGTAACAATATTTTAAAACAAATTTAGTTCTCAATAGGTAATTCCACTGTTTTCTCTTACAAATTTGACTACCAAGTTTTTGTCTGTTAAATAGGTTGTTACATGATCTAGTTGATTATATTAACCACTTAAGATGTACAAGGAACCACTGCAGAAAACCCAGCAAAATAAAATCCAATGCTTCATTTCTCAATTACACATTCCTCTTTCATTCCACTATGGATCATCTCTGCATTGTGAGCAAAGGCTAAAAGTAATGAAATCCATTTGAGATTTCAATCTTCTAATTATAATCCAAACTAAAACCTTTTTCTGTGTTTTGCATTTGGATTATTCCTTATTTTGTCCTATGAAAGAACCTGGTTTACATTAATATTGGGTCTCTGACATTATTGAGAGAGAACAGCAAATATATAATTCTGATACTGTGACAGGGTCCACACTGAGAAAATTATCACCTCCCTGAGGCTCTGAAATATGTATTAAATGACAGCATGTAAAATATGCTCTCAAGAATAATATGCACTGACAGTCTGCTCCAGTTTAGAGCAAGAGTAAGTACAAAATTAAGTCAACTAATTGGATTTGCAAGTTGCCCTGAGATTACACTTGAAATGTTTAATTCACCTGATGAAGGCACTGGATCTTCATTACTCCAACCCTCTACTGGAAAAGATTCTGTTCTGTTAAATGATCTTGACTCAACAGCAGACTCAGGTTTGGTACTACAATTTCCTTTCTTTTTCTTATCTTCTTGCATAATTGGTTTTGACTCTTGCTGCAGCTGTGAACCAAATATTAATAAAAGAAAGCACATGGGTATATGCTTAATACATTATTGCAAAATAAAGCTTTCAAGTCTGAGAGCTTATCTTTTATGAAATTATTTTCAGATATGACATCATGCAATGATATTCAACTAGTCAGCTGCACACAAGAGACACAGCTGGAAAAAGTTTAATGCATGAAACCCCATAGATCAGATAGAATAAATTCATGTATAAGGCAACTTGTCATGAGTATGTATTTAGGACTGAAGGTGTGGTTTCACCTGAGACCCTTCAAGAAGTTCACAAGTTCATTTCCAGGTGAGGAGCCTTTAGCCTTATACAAGACTGAAATAGCACTGGCTGTTTACAGAACACTTACTACCCCTAGTTAGCAGAAGATGGAGAGCTAAATCATTTTTCATTACCTAAGTAATGAAAAATAGTATGTCTTGGGAAGAGGCTTCACTCAGGGAAAAAAAATACAGTTAATAAAAGTGTCTGAACCACATAAATTCTTGTTTCGCTATCAGTTTAATGACAGTTATCTGAATCTCATTTTCAAAACTCAGAATTCCATTTGTGCTTCTCAGAGGAAATAAAAGGTGAGGACTGCATGCCAGTGAGCACTGTAAATTTAACAAAATACTTCTACATGTTAATATAACTGAGGAACTGAAATTTTCTTTGAATAGAGCAACAAAAAATTACTGTGCAAAGCTGAAATTTTACTCAAGAAAGTGCTACTTTTGTCAAGGTTTTATAAATTTCCACTTGAGAAAAAAATCCTTTCAGGTTGGATAAACCCCATGTTTCATTCTGGGATTACTAACCCAAATTCCACATGTAATTTACAGAAGGTTCCCACTGCCCTCTACTCTCTGCTGGCAAGGCCTCAGCTGTTCACTGTGTCCACTTCACTTAAAAACCACAAACAACACAAACCACACACAAAATCCCCTAAAAATAGAAAAAGCAGAGAAACTAGAGGGAATTCAGAGGAAAACAAGAACTATGTCAGAGTTAGAAAACCTGGTCTCTAAGAAGAAGTCATACTGGAAAAGAGAATGTCAAAACCCATGATAATTTTTCATATGTAATAAGTCAATATGAAGAGGTTACTGACCATTTATTCACTATGGCTGCAATGAGGACAGGGCAAGGAAAATAAATAAATCAGACATGGACAATTCATATCACAGGGCAATTCAAACAGACTTCCTGGAAGGGTTGTAGAAGAATAAGCCTGTCATACCTACTGTAATCCTGAGCGTCTTTAGCCTAAATCCAGGGGCTGCTTATGGATCCTTTATGTCAAGATAAAAAATGAGCTCTAAGAGAAACCCATTCTTCTCTTGTGCACCCTGCATGTATTGTGCACTACAGAGGGGATCTCAACAGCTACTGGTGTGAAAGGTGTAAGAACAATCAAACACTGAAGTGACAAAAAGATCAGATTGGGGTTTGTGCCTTGCTTAACATAATCAGTAAACCTTAAACAGCATCAGCAGAGAAGTCCACAACTTTCTAATCTCCCTGTCAATGTGTGAGTTATCATTGCTTCCCGAGTCCTACCTGGGTGACAGTTTCCTTTTCTGCCCACAGTGACCTCACGGCCTCATAGGTCTGATGACTCGCACAAAGTAACTTTTTCCCTGTTACCTATTTTTTTAGAAAAACATAATTTAACAACAGCTTTAAAAATACAGAGACGTACATGCCATTCAAATGAATTAATCATGTCTGCATGAGAACATGCTTGACCCCATACTAAGGCATCTACTTTTCAAGATCTAATGCATATTTCCCTTACATCAAGCAAATTGTAAATAATGTTTAAATTCGACAGGAAACATTCCCATGCTAAATCCACCTACTCCAAATGAAATCAAAACCTGATCAGCAAACAAATATTCTGGCAATGCTGGCATAATAGACTGGAGCAGCAGTTTTAAAGGACCCAAACTTGTCTCACTGTGTTGGAACTCACCACAGATAAATCCAGAAACTTACCTTAGCAATGACCACTGACTGAGCTGGGTAACAAACAGAATATCCTACAGCAGTAAGTCCCAATGGATAAGCAATTTTCTTAAACCTAGAACCTGTACAGAGCCAAGTATTTTGAATAATTAGACAATAATGAAATGCAAACTAACTAGTTGTAGCAATTAAATGCAGGAGACATTGATATTCTGCAAGAGAAATAAATCCCCAACTAGGTTTTCCAATATTGTGAAGAATGAGAAGAACAATTGCATCGTTAGTCTGTCTAATCCTGCTCAGTCAGCTCTCAGCCAGCTCCTAACAGCAATGAATAATGTCCCTTCAGTTTACCAGGAAGGATTGTTTTTAGTCACACAGGGGTTTGCCAGTGTTTCAGAAGAGTATTCTGACCACTGAAACTGCTACATGCTCCATATCCCGCAGAGCAATAATGAAAGAAGCAAACCCTACCTTTTCTTGCCAGCACTACCCCAGCCAGGCCTGACACCGTAATTACACCGGCTTTGGGAACAAAGTCTGGGGGGGGGTTGTTCAGGTAAACATAAGCATCTAAGAAGTGGAGGAAAAAAAGAAGACAAAAAAAAGAAGCAGGGCAATTCAGTATTAGAAATTTTATTTTATTTCCCACTTAAGAAATAAAGATGAAAATTTTGATTTTACTGAGAGTAAATATAGATGAAAAGAGACAGATAAGTGACTTGCCTACCTTTTCCAAACTGAATTGCATCCATTATTCCATTTTTAACAAAGACAAAAGCATTCTACAAAGAAAAGAAAATGAAACCAGAAAGTAAAATCTCTGCAAAAGTAGCTGTTCACATATATCTCAGCATAATGAGACAAAGAAATACTGTCTAACTTTAAAGAACCCAAACCAGATCAGTGACCCTCTAGAAAGGCTGTTCAGAGATCTACCCTCTTTGTGACAAATATATTTCTACTTTTAAAACTTACACTGACAATTAATTTAAAAAAATTTCTCTAGTGTAAGCTCACTTTCAGTATGACATCTCAGGAACTGCAGACTAGGAAACCACCTGGACGCCAACTGTACAATATAAGAAAATTCAGTTATAAAATACAATCTTCTCTTCCCTAGAGACTTCCCCAGGAAAACTGCTTGGAAGAACAACACCGAATTTGTACCGCCAGGGGTCACTGCTACTCAGTGTCTCACTGATTAATGGCATGAGAAAGTTTGGTACAGCTCTAAACAAGAGTATTGCAGTCATGCAGTCACCCACAACATTTTCACAGACCAATGGAATTAATAATTTACAGAAAATACAGGAAGACATTTTGAAATTTTTTTTTCAACTATTAGGGTCTACATTTTTTTGTAAAAGCAAAACATAAGCATAAAGTCTCTTCCTGCCAACAGCCAGGGTGAAGCTGCTGTTTCCCAGCAGATATGAGAGCAATGACAAGCACCACGGTTCCCTCTCCACCTGGAACGTGCAGTGACAGAGCTGGGAGGTATTCCTGACAACTCGTGAGGAGCAGCCTGCTGCAACAGTAAATGGGATGCACCCTGTTTGTCTCTTCTGTCCGGTACTGCCCTTTAAAAGCAGCTCCTCCCCACGGACTGCGCCTGGAATTTCAGACTCCAAAAACGCCCTCAAGTTCTGCCAGCAAGAATTTACTGACATGACTCCTGCTGTAGAAGGAGGGCTCATTTTTCCATCCTAAATTATCTTATGCCAAGACAAGAGACTGCAAAACACCCTCCAGGGCAAAGCAACCTGTTTTTTCAGTGGTTTAGCGTAGCGCAGTGAGGAAGTGCAGGGGGCCTCGGGTGCGGGCCTTCCTTACCTGGCACCAGCCAAGGTAGCGGCCGCTCGCCTGCCGCACGGCCGAGAGCTGCTGCTGCAGGCGCCCCGGCTGCTCCTCGAGGAACTTCGACTTCCGAGGGGGCGCACTGTAAATCGGGAGCTGGAAGCAAAGCACAGCTGTACAGCAGGGACACAGCTCTCTATTCTCACTAGCCGTTGCACTTGAAGGGGGTTTTTCAAGCCTGCAAACCCTCAGTGCTCCCATTACAGCAAACAAAACCTCTATATGGAATTACGAACTTCTGGAGTTCCAAACTGACTCTACTCAAGTGTGACTTCACTCTTTAGAAATGAAAAACGAAACAACTCTATAGCTTCTAAGAAGCAGAATTACTGAGTATGACAAACTATCATTCAGCAAAGGCATAATTAGAAAATGGATATGTGTATTACTAGAAATTGCACATTAGAAAAGGACTCATCAGAAAGTACTCTATTTTTACCTTCTCTGACTTCATTTTTGAAATACTGTAATAAAGAAAATGAGATAAAACTTTACTAATTTAGTAACACTTTGTGTTTTATTTGAGCTGTAGTTGTCAGTTATTTATTATCACGTATTATTTTGCTAGGTATTTTAGTTACTGGGTAATATAATTTGATGGAAAGAGCTGCTATTCTGCAGATTTTTCTAGCATTATTTTAAAGACCAACAAAAAGGAGGATTCATACCTTATCTGGCTTCACCAGCTGACTTTTTGACTCCTTTTCTGTTGCTGCATATACAGTAATACATACAAATGGCAGCCCAGAAGAAATAGCTGCCAGCTTTGCCACCTGGGACAGAGAGATGAAAAAAGAGAGTCTTAATGCTGAAATAATAATTTCCATTGGGCTTGATCAAATATGAGATTAAACAAGTCACTTTTAAAACCTTTTTTAAGCATTACGCCTTTTAGAACTGTCTTCTGACTTATAAAAAGATGTTCTCAAATTATAACGGTAAAGAAAAAGATCCCTGACAACAGTTTTATGTCTAAAATACCAGGAAGAACTTTGTGTTCAAAGGCACACTGATGCTTCCATCACCTGTTAGGGTAAATTCAGATGTAATTTACAGCATGCAGGAACTCCAAGTCAATGAATTGACTGAACTCGTTTCAGCAAAAACATGTTGATTTTATTTGCTGCAGAGACAGAGCAAGCTCCTCTTCGCACAGAGGCTGCCAGGCGGGCAGTGACCCTGGGCAGAAATCTGAGAGAGCTCTGCCCCTCTCCTGGCTGGGAGCGCCGTCCCCAGGTGTGAGCAGACACTGAGCCAC
This sequence comes from Dryoscopus gambensis, assembly GCA_013389985.1. Classification (NCBI taxonomy): domain Eukaryota; kingdom Metazoa; phylum Chordata; class Aves; order Passeriformes; family Malaconotidae; genus Dryoscopus; species Dryoscopus gambensis. The sequence goes on along the minus strand of WEIT01002178.1, from coordinate 149,146 downwards.
AGCACGTCTGAGGCTGCAGCGGGGCAGGGGGAGATGCCAAAACTCGTGGAATTAAAGGTCTGTGTGCTTTCCCTGCTGCCCCAGCTGTGTGGGGAGGTGTGGGCAGAAGGAAGATGGAGGTGACTCCACTGCCAGAATCTGCAGAGAAAAGTCTTACACACGAAAAATAAACATCAGCCACGCTGACACCAGGGGCGCTGGCCGTGAATTCAGCCAGCCCCACGCTGAGGGAAGGTCTAACACGCAGTGTTATTGAAGGCTACACAGCAACACCAAACACTCGGTACAGCCGAGGGCTCGGCTGCCATTCCAAGGGCCACCTGCCATCGTTCCTTCCGTGCCCAACAGCAGGAAAGCCACCGGGGTGTCCTGCTTGCCCACGCGCCCAGCCCAGGGTCGTGGCTCTTGTGGCACCCAACAGCCCAGGACACAGAGAACAGGTGAGAGAGGAGGGTGATAATCAAAGTAGGTCCCAATTAACACAATAATTGCCTTTCTGGTAGAGTTTGCTTGGTGCAAAATGCCGCAGTCTGAGCTACAGAAGGTTACCTAGAAGAGGATGTGTGTCCTCAAAATAAGTTTGTATTTTTGAAGAATTATTGAAGAAAAACTATTTAAAACCTATCATAATTCAGATTGCTTATTTCAGCACAGCATGCTACCAGAACAAGATACCAATTTTCAGTAGACACTAGAAGGAAAACTGAATTTAAGAGTGCCAGAGCATGAAGAAGTTGTATTGTTCACTTCAAAAAATTCATATATTTTTAAAAGTCACAATGGAGTTCTGTGCTCAGTGTAAAAGAGAAAGCTATACTGGGAATGATGAAAGTGGTCCAGCTCCTGACTGACAGTAATTGCTTTACTTTTGGGTGCCTGCAGACAAACACATAAATGTTTGAAGATCCAAGGAAACAGCAGTACTGGCTAACATTTACACTAGCACAGTTATTCCAAGAGGGTTTCACTCTTTTCTACTGAAATCACAAAGAACCAGAGTGAAAGAAAAAGCAACATCACCTTGACTGCACCGAAGAGGCTTCACTGCATGGAGCTGTTTTTCCTGTTCCTTATCTAATCATGAGGTTCACTAAAAAGACTCAATTCGCTAAGCAGTGTCTCGTATTCATTTACTGAAATTATTTTATTAAAAGTTACTTAAGAGGCATTATGTATTAAACAAGGAAGATCATACATTGTTTAGCCAAAGAAATCAAAAAGTATTTTACCTATGAAAACTTCGACAGAAGTTACTGAGAATTAAGAAATGGCAGGATCATACTGTTATATCAAACACTAGGAAAGAAGCACAGAGAAAAACACCTGCACCACGCTGGAACGCCTGAAACACCCTGGAATTACACGGTCAGCCAGCAGAATGACTCCAGAACACCAGCTTATAACTGACTTAGAAAGAAATAAAAATCTTCTTTTGGATGAATTCAGGAAACTGCTGCAGCTACAAAAGCCATGAGGCCAGGTGACGTTTCTGGAGATGAATTCTGCGTGGACACAGAGCTAAACACCACCAGAAGGGAAGGTCAATGGCAAGAGTTAAAATATTCCCTGTAACAACGCTGCCGTGTTCCTGACCTGCAACACTGATAACCTGAGGCATTTTTTTCCCCAGGCATAAAAAGCACACCAAAGACAAACAGACATGGTATTATTTTTGATGAGAAGCCTGAACAGCAATTATTTGCTGAAGAAATGCAGTATATGCTCTCTAGCAGAAAATTGTTACAGCTACGCCTCTTAATAGTAGAACTGGAGTAAGACCAATCAAAATAGAATAATAAAACTGTCAAATGTACCTGGATAATTTTGGCTGTAAGTCTTTGCATTTCAAACAATCTGCTTCAAAGTGTTGGAATCTTATCAAAGATCAAAAATACAGATTCAATTAAAAAAAAAGTTAAAAAGCTACATCACTACAAAGAATTCACTATCTTGCACTCAAAAGATGCAGAATACAAACTAAACCATAATAAAACCATATAGTTAATTTATACTCATCTCCAAGACATTGTTTCCCACTGAAATTACAAATTCTGTGTCCTTGCTTCCAGAATTGGAGCACAAGTCAGGAAACTTGCCCTGAAGGCAGCAACAGCCTCAAAACAAATGTAATCAAAGGAGTGAAGTATGTGCAAAAATCTGATGCATGGATTTATATATAAAAATACACAAGTTTTCTATCACAGAAGGGGAATCTACTGGCCACGTTAAAATAAGATTAAAATTTAGCCGCTACCTCATATCATATCTTCCATGAAAAAATGTTAATTAAAGAGTAAAGAGTCATAGGTTTATGACTTTCTCCTACCACTCAGATGTCCTGTGGTGGATCACAAAACTGTCTCATATCCTTTTGGTTTATTTTTCCCAGAAGTTACACAAGACATGACGATTGCCAGAAGCTTGTAGGCCAAACCCAGTATCCTAATTTGAGTATGTATTTATAAATCTCTAATGATAACTACCAAAAACCCACACACAAGTGGAATGGAGCATCCTTCCATTTCATCTCAACTCACTAATACTCCACGGATTTGGTTTTAATCTTGGTCTGCCAGATGGTGACCCATGGAGAGTGAAATCTTAAGAAGAATAAAACTCTTACTAATCTTTCATAGTCAATAGTAAAGAACACACATAAAATTATGTCACTTCACTAAAGGTACTGAATCATTCAAATTTATGTACTGAGCCAAACTACTTCAAGACAACCCAGCCAGACAGAAAAGCCATTCTTTTTCCACAATAAACTAAGGTAAAATGCTTTATTTTAATTTCTATGGCTGTCCTCGTTGGCATCATCCTTTTATTTGCAGATATATATACATTTTAAATGCTTTAAAAAAGTAAAAATGAAGATTCATGTGAGAGCAACCTATTCCTCAATTTGATGGTGAACACTGGAAAACCTGTCTAAATATTTCTGAGAAAGCCTAGATCGTTACATGCACGCTTTTCTGTGTTTAGCCACTGTATTATTCCTACAAGTAGAGATATTTTCGATACTTGTAACCCTGTTAGCTCGTAACAGCGTGATTTTAACAGCCTTGTTTTAGTGATGTACAGCACCACTAGCACTTTTTCGTGTTACTACCAAACTATCACCTCGATATTCCTCGAGTTGAAGGTGTTTCGGGGGCTGTGAGTAGATGGAGAATAAGCAGAAGGGAAATACTGCTTTTATTCCCTGTTGCACAACTTAACCACCTCTCGAACCAGCTCTTTTCCCCTCAAGTCCCACACCACCACAGAGACCTCTCACTGCCCCACTCCTTCACCTAACCCCGGCTTCCGCGGCACCCGGGGCTCCTTCCCCCCAGCACCGCTGGAGCTGCGGGCGGGCCGGGCGCTCCCGAGGGGCC
>WEIT01002178.1:90563-145726 GCA_013389985.1 Dryoscopus gambensis | reverse complement strand
GGCCCGCGGTGGGCAGGGATGGATCTCCCTCGGCCGGGGCCGGATCGCCCCAAGGCGGGTAGAGGTCCATCCCTCTCAGCCAGGGCGGGATCGCCCTCAGCCGGCATCGCTCCAAAGCGGGCAGGGACGGATCCCCCTCCGCCGAGATCGCCCTGAGGTGGGCAGGGATCCCCCTGAGCCAGGGCAGGGATCGCGCCCAGAGCGGGCGGAATTCCTCTCGGCCGGCATCGCCCTGAGACCGGGAGGGATGCCCCTCAGCCCGGATCACGCTCAGAACACACAAAACCCCCCATAAACGCACAATCTAAGTGCAGATAATTCGTTTATTGAAGTCCAAATTTACAACTGAAGTTGACAATTTTTTTGCCCCCAAAACAAAAGCTTTGTTTGAATTTAGGAAGAATAAATGTTTTTGTTTTTGTTTTTGTTTTTATTTTCGCTTTTTTTAATAATGTACAGACTATATCTCTTAAATAAGTTAATATCTTTGAAAAAAGAGCAATATGTTCCTTTTTTTTAATGTTGCAGTGCAACTTACAACTTACACGTCTGTGCAATGTACCATGAGGTATATGCCCAGTGAGCAACACACAGTGAAGTTTTCCATTCATAAATTTTCATTGTAGACACACAAAAAGTTAACAAGTTATTAATCTGTGATAGAAAAAACGCAGCCGGTTACAGTAATTCACACAGAACTCATCTGGAAAGAGGGAAAAAAGAAACCTAATGTTCATTGCCTATAGAAACTATTGGATCATCTCTTAACATAGACAAGTATAAAATTAAAAATACTGTTGTGAAACTGAAGAAATACTGTATTATCCAGGGGTTGAAACCTCGTTTGACCTGTATTAGTCTGGAACCATTGGTTTTCTCTCTGTAGCATCCGTGAGCTGAGCGATTTACTGCGGTACCGATGGAGCATCTGCTCGCCAAAGCGTTAAGCACGGTGGGCGTTATAGAAAAGTTGCAGAATGCTCAAAAACTTACAGCTCCATCATTTTCCCTGGCATGGACAGGTGGTTTTCTACTGCCTCTCAGTTCATCTCCCAGCTGATTAGGAAAACAAGGCTGAAACATGGAAGATTACTTGGATTTGAAGCTTGACACTTCAAACTTCTCAAGATGGCTCTAAAATACTTATTTTTTCTTAATGACAGAAAACATATATTTATTTAAGAAAGAATCATCCACAATATAACTTTGTGATAAATAACAGTTCTGCCTCTAATACATATATACATACTGCTTGTAAACAAAAATGCCCACAGGTCATGGAGTCTCCATGATTTTTATACAAGGCGCTATAGATTTTTTTATTTTAATTTTTTTTTTGTTATTGAAAACAGTCCTAGTGAAAGTTTGGTTCATAACCTCCTATTGCTACAGAAACGGTAAGAATGTTTATATTTACAAAGAAACAAAGACCATGGAGACCCCATAGCGTTATTTGCCAAAGATTTGAAGTTGGTGGGGTTTGCAAAATACACGTCAGCACGTTGGACAGGTTGAACACCAGCAGTACGATACTCCAGTGCTTTGGTATTTCAACCCCTGAATATACAAAGACATTACTACAGCCTACTTCACAGTTTAATGCAAGTAAAGTGCAAGCCATAGTACAAGGGTGTCATACATTTCCATACATGTAAGCGTTATCTAAAAAAGGCTCTATACAAGGTTTATTAGCTATTTAGTAACCTAGACGGAAGTCACCTATGGCCCAGCAATTAATGGTCTTACAAGGATATTGTCTTTGTAATACAGTATGTGTCAAATGTAAAAAGTTTATTAATACTAGTGCATTTCCCTTATATCCTAACCTGTTTTCTCGTCAGATTTTTAAGCTGAAATCCTTGTTTCTCAGTAAAACAGAAGTCTTAACTGGTAACAGGGTCTTACTGGTATTTTGGCCAGTGAACACGGTTTGTTAAGACGTATTTGTTTCGTGGTTGCTAGTGAAAAAATGCAATAGTTAATATGTATAATGTGACATCCTTAGTTAATCTGCAGCATTCGGACAGATGCATTTACTGTTAGTAAAAAGATCTGTATTGATACCCTCACCAACGCCTGAGGATGAACAATATTCTAGAAATGTGAGGACAGAAGCTACAGAGCTTAGGTGGTCAAACAGCAGGTTGTTGACATATTTGATAATTTTTACAACATTGCTTCTTTCAAATACTGCTCATACAGTGGCATTAGTGATTAAAGTCCCTAATTGTCACTTCTAACACATGTATGTGCTCGATAAAAATAAAGATGTATCTGTCTGGCCTGCATTGAGAGTGAATATGGTTCTTTTCCTGAAGGCAGTTGCTGTCTGAATTACTTAAATATTTTTATTAAGAGGAGGTCCCAGTAGTATATCACCTCTCTTCAAACCTGATAAAAGCTTAAACAATATTATTTATAAACCTCCTTCTGGATGTGCAAGAGTGGTATAACCCGTAAAATATAGAAAATAAGCTTTAAAATATGTTTCTTTCTCTATTAGTTATATCCAGAGTAGAGACTTCCCTGCCCCCCACATTAGAGAGTGGAACTGCACAGAAACACCACATTTCGCTTGTGTGTAATGGCAGCAAAGAAAACAACTATAAATCAACTAAGAAAGTACAGCTTACTAATTTTGGTTTAAATAGCCATGTAATTTTCATACATCAGCTGATATGGCTCAGGTGTGATTTCCAGATGAGATTTTCAGATCTGTGCCCACTTAACACCCATGGAGAGCCTCAGCCACACGGTATGAATTAATCTGAGAGAAGAGATGCTCCCCACAGCATCCTGCCTGGAAAACCTACCCTGAGCCTCAGCTTTAGTGAGAGAAACATTCTGGATGAAAAAGAGCTTTTTAATATTGAATATAAATGAATAGCTAATATTGCTTCTCCGGTCTTTCCTGTTATTACCCATTTTTTGTCCTAGTGGTAAATAAACATCATTTGGCAGCAGGGAAGGTGATGTGTTGTCTTGGTGGCCTAAGGCATGTGGTACATGGAAAATCTACTGTGGAAAGCTTGTGCCCTTCTGACTGCCCTAAAAGCACCATTTCCCTACTGTGAAAAGTGAGGAGAGAATAAAATCCTTCATGAGACCAAGCCAACACTTATTTCTCTAACATTAAATGTAGGGAACCCAGGTGTGCCATGAATGGGGTGTTCAAGCTGAGGCCCAGCAATACAGACAGGCCTGCGCTCTCTTCCTGAAGGAATCTCTCTAGGACTGGATCCAGAGACAGCCAGAATCTCTGTAAAGACACAAGACTTGCTTAGACTGACAAGTTGAGTGTTTAAACTGTAAATTAAATTGTCTGGTGGTATCCTCTAGCTCAGGGGCAGCTGACAGGCATGGCAAAGGGGGCTGGGTTTGTTGTGCTGCATCGTGCCTTAGCCAGGGGTCGTTTTACACAAACCATCTTTGAAGGGCTCTCTTCCCCACTGCATGGAGAGTTTGTACAAACTGTTGGTGAATTATCACAGAAAAGCTCTGCTGGCAGAGCTGTCCTTCCTCAAGGATCAACAGCCCCCAGCTATATCACCCTGGTCATAAATCCTGCTAATTTTTGGCAGAAAAGAATGCTTTTGTCACTTTGGAAGACAGTAAGACCACATGAGGAGAGAATATGGCAAATAATGTATGTGATAGTTTTGGCCTGATTTGCATTACTTGAGACAAAGATAAGATGAATTTTCTTTGTTCTCCTCAGATTTGTGTTGAATTAAACAATTTCTACCAGATTGTTCATTTTTCTCCCAGAAGTCCTATTAACATTTAAAGTGAAATCTCCTAAAGGTCAGCAGCAGAATTCTCCAATTTTTGAGGAGGCTGAGCCCTTCCCAGAGCCACTGTAAAGTAACTCCTTCAAAGGTACCTTTACTGTCCTTCCCAAGACCTTGGGGAATGAGCGTTCTCCCCTGGAAGGCTGTAACTGCTGAGAGGAGTAAGAGTAGACTTAACTGGCCATGTACAATTCTCTGCATCACTCACTTCTGTTTCCTTGGAAAAAGCCAGTGGAGCACCACATTTCCAGCTCAAAAGGCAGCAGCCGAGAGCTGAATATACTGATAAGAACCCCCTCCTCCTCCTTTGATTTCTGTCCGTGTCAATTAGAGCAAGCTCAGGGTAGTTTTGACTTAAAATAATGAAACCAAGAAAAATGTCTCGGTTCTCTCAGGAAGCGATGCTGAGAGAGCTATTAAGACACTTTCAAAGATCTGGCATGTCACTGAATACAGAACAGTATTAAAAAAGGAGGGGAACCAGTAGCTCAGGGGGAGCATTAAATCCGCTGTAATGAAAAATAGCCAGCAACAAAAAGACTCAGCTTGTGGAGTGTCAGAGAAAGTCTGTGGGCTGAGACATTTTACCTGCAGGAATTCTGAATGAAGACACTAATAAGATCCAGTTAAATAAATCACATCCAAACAACATTTCCATGTTGTTGTACATGTTAAAAACCAAGTTTTACCTGAGAATTCAGGCAGGAAAGCTGGTAAATTAATAAATCTATTGTACAGGTGCTGTTTATTTCCCTTGATGAACTCAACAGCCAAGCCTTGTTCTTTTCTTATTTAAAAATATGGCATCAAAACCACCACAACAATTCCAGCTGCTTTGTACAGTGTGTTTAAGTACCTGTTGGTCCAGCAGAATTGGACATATTTTAATACACAAGCAGGATTTGGTGCATGAATTTTTAAATACCATATCTGTATTGCACTTTGCATTCCAGCGAGTTCAAAGGTGGTGAAAATCCAAATAATTGTGCTGTGGTGACTGTGCACATTACTCTCTGCAGTATATTTAGGTTGGTACCTACATCCAGAAGGAAGAAACCCGTGGCAGGGAGGGAAGGGCTGCAGGGTGGAGCTGAGTCCATGTGCCAGGGGTATGATAAATTCTTGTGAAATGGCTTCCAAATGCCAGCTGACATTTGTGAAAGAATAAAGTCTTTGTATTGCTTAATTTAGCACTTATATTTTGCTTGCTTTAAGGCACAAGCAATGCCAGACAAATGTTTCAAACTTTTCTCCCAGTTAATCTTAAGCCCATTAGAGGAAATTTCTCCAGTGTATCTCATCTCATTTCACTGCATGAATCTCCTGGACAATTTATTTGGCCTATTCAGTGCAAATCACATTTGCTGAGAGCTGCTCTGCAAGAGTAGAATGCAGACTCACAATTCCAAGAATTTCAGAAACGATCTCATGACACAGAAAGCCTTTTAAAGATAAGCTGAGCGAAAGTATGAACTCTCAACTATTTATCTCATCTACTCATATTTCAGAAATTGTATTTAAACTTAAAACTGAGATAACCTGTTTTCCCTACTACTTGTGTCATTTCTGAGAAACATATCTTCCCAATTATATTTATCATTTTCAGCTGTATCTATCAGTAGTATTCTCTGTTTACCTGTGACTCCACTGAATATGCTTAGTTCTGTCTTGAGTGACAATACAGTGGTATTTGAAATCCTTTTGGAAAGCTATTTGAAAATAATATAGATCTTTTCATTATGAAAGCACAAACCATCTTTTGGGTTTGAAATAATAGGCATATTTAAATTTCTTTAGGAATTTAGATAGTTCAATCTAGTTAACTATTTTGGTGACCATCCATCACTGCTTGCATGTATAGTATGAGTTAATTTCTAAATGGATTCTACAGTTTACACTGTTGCTTGCTGGAAATGAAGCAAGGAAATTAAGACTGGAAAGAAGAGAGGAGGCAAGGGAAAGGTGTTTTTAATTTTGTCTTTGTTTCTCACTATGCAATTATATTTTAAATGGTTAATAAATGAGTTTTCCCCAAGTTAGGTTTGTTTGGCTACGATAACCATTAGTAGGTGATCTCCCTGTCTTTATCTCAACACAGGAGCTCTTCCATGACATATTTTTCCCCCTGTCCAGCCAAGGTCAGCCCCCCTCAGCTGCTCTGTGGAGACAGAACTAAACACCCAGGACACCTTCACCTGGGTCTGGCTTTGGGAATAATTAAATCTCTCCCTGGATACTAGGACCTCACTGAGATAACATTTTTTCCTATATTATACTGAACTGCATGGATTTTACAGTCCTTGATGTATGAGAGAAAATTAGGTTTACCTTGTGAAAAAATAATCAGTGAATTTGTTTCAGTGAAATGACATCAGCTGTATTCACATCCCCTTCATTCTGCCTTTTAGAGCTATTCTAGCAAGCAGAGTCAAAGCAAACTGTGAATGTCTTTGAAAGCCATGTTCAGTTGCATTCAGAGAAATCTTTTTTACCCTCAAGAATACAAATATTTTCCCCAAAATCTGATTCCTTCAAACCATTCTCACCCAGGCAAGGAAGTGAAATACACTGCGTGTCTTGTGTGTCTCCCAAACCAATCAATACAGATTGGTTTTTGAATGATGTTTTGAGTAACTTCACCCACTTGCAAATGTACTGCTAGCAGTTAAAAATTATTGCCAGACATTACATAATTTTGAATAATTAACTCAGCTGTAGATGTCAGTCTATCACAGAATGTAATTGATTAGTTCAAGAGGTTTTTTTAGCTTTATTCTCATGCTTTTTTGAATTTTGTGACTCACAGTCATGTGTCACTTAAATTCACAGTGAAGAAACGATGAAAACCTGCAGTATGTACCTTACTCAGTGCAGATGGTTTTTTTTTTCTTTCACCATGAAATACTTCAAATTCTATTAAAATCAGTTTAAGTTGCAGCATTAGTGAACAACCAATATTGTTCTACTTGTATCTTACCTCTGTGCCAAACCCGCTTGCTCGTGTTCCTTCGTTTGAAAGGCAGGCACAGCACGTTACAAACACAGTATTTAAATGGCATGTACAGAGTGCCCATAGGGCCAGACTGGGATCTATTTCTCAGATGTACAGTGTACATTTTAAGGCACACTATAGGGATTGAGTTTACATTTTGATAACTCTGTCCTTTTATTTGCAAAGATGGTCACTACCTGGAAATGTTGCAAAAATAAATGTTCATCTCTAAGAGTGGCCAATGTATTTATGTCTTCATTTTTATATTTTTTCTCAAGAAAAAATGTGTGAAAATGTGAACTTTAGGGCATTTTAAAAGGAAATGTCAACTACCATGTTACATTTTATATACATAGATATGTGTTCATATATATCTAAATATATAAAATGATTGTAGGAGCTCATACTATAAGCTGAGTTTTAGTACAGTACTTTAAATATACTGGTATTTATTTTCAGTTCCACTTCTGCACCACTTCTTTCTAATGCAGAGCTTGATACGGACATTGGTTGATAATAGCAAACCAAAAAAATTCATAAAGAATATTATTGTCTTATCATGCAATGTAGTAGGCATCCTGTGGCACTATTCTCTTACCCAAGTATTTACAGTACTGCTGAGTACCTTAGCAATAAATAGGCCAGTGTGTGTCTGACTGCATCTATCAGGGCAGCCAGCAGCGACTCAGGCCGAGGCTCCTGTCACACGTGAGTCTCGATGAAGGAGTGTGTGTGTGTCAGCATTGGGGCTGAGCTTGCCAGTTCAGAGGCTCCGTTTTGAGACTTCCCAGCAGCACTGTACTCACAAATGTCCAGGAAAAACTCATAGTTCTTTAATTTCCAATCTTTGAACTTCTTTGATGTTAAGTTGGGATCATCCAGAAGGCTGTTGATAACTGTGAGGTCCCCTTCCTTTGCCTGGCAAATTCCAGAAAGACAGAGGACATGTCAAAATGAGATTTTATATTTCAGCACTTTATTTCTTCTTTCACTTTAATGCCAAGTGGCAGGAAAAGTACTATGGAAATTTTAATATTTACCTAAATTCAGGAACTATTATGACATAAACTGTTCGACAGCTCAGTCTGTGGCATGTGCTACAACTTGCCTACACAGAATGCCAAATAGTCTCTTTTTTTTCTTAAGCTGGAACACATTTGCTTTCAAGGACTTTTAGTTTCTTTAAAACTTAGTTGTGAAGGTACAAAAAAAGCATTAAAAATAGAAAATGTAAAGAGATTAAGGACAAGGGGAAATGGCTTCACACTGCCAGAGGGCAGGGTTAGCTAGGATATTGGAGAGAAATTCTTCCCTGTAAGGGAGGTGAGGCCCTGGCACAGAGCGCCCAGAGAAGCTGTGGCTGCCCCATCCCTGGAAGTGTCCAAGGCCAAGTTGGACAGGGCTTGGAGCACCCTGGGACAGTGGAAGGTGTCCCTGCCCATGGCAGGGAGTGGGACTGGATGAGCTTTAAGGTCCCTTCAACCCAAGCAACTCTGTGATTCCACGATTATACTTTTCCTAGTTTATATTCCTTACACACAAAATCAGTGACAAAGCCTTACTTTTAAAGTGCTCTTGAGAACTCGGATGTGGTGCAGCTTTTCATTGATCACCGGGTCGTTACATCGCTTCACGAAAGACTTGCGGAACTCCTGCTTGGTGGAGGGCCGCTGCTCTCCGAAGGCTGACAGACTGGCTTCTTCCAGAGTTCTGTAGAGCTCTTGCAGGCCATCTGTGACTTCTTCAATTTCTTTTATGTTTTCTGAAAGAAAAGAATGGAACCTAACAACAAACCTGATCATTCAGATGAAGTCTCTAAAACCAACAATACTGCAACTTCAGTACTATATTAACCTATTACTTAGTTCTCCAATGTTTGTTTTGATTAAGACAAGAACATTTGGATCATCCCAAAGCTCAGTTTTTTAGAGCTACATCCCAACATTTCAAGTACAAACTTCTGTGTTTGCCAACATCCAGCAGTTCAGCCACAAAATCCTTGCTGACAATAGTGGCAGTACTGCTCTGGATTTTGATGGCAGTAAAGCAGATGAGAACATCTCCCAGAACTCACCTTCTGCACAGAAACTATTGTGCCTCCTAATAGGAACCTTCTCCTCCAGACTGTCATCAGTGCCTTCCATGGACTTTACGCGTCCCTTCTCCCGGACGTCTCTGTTCCGGGGAAGGCTTTGGCTGCGCTGTTTCTGGGGCCGGCCGTAGGAGCTGTGTCCCCTCGGACATTCCACCAGGGGAAAAGGCCCATCCTGCTCGAAATTGTGGCGCCTCTGGACGGGCAGCGTGGCTTGTCTCCGTTTGTCCGGGGACATTCCGGGCCGGCCACTCATGTACTCCGCCTCCGGAGGGACAGTCTGAAGGAAGTGCAGCCCTGAACTGGTTAAGGGAGTCTCTATCAGGTCCTGCCACGAGCGCCGTTCTCGGTAGGGAGGTCTGCACCCCGAGGAGTGTGTGCTGCCTGCTACATCCTGCCGGGAGTCCTCGGCAGAAGAGTGGGAATATGTTGATTCACTGGAAAAGTGTCGACCTTGTTTGGCTTCAGGGAATGGACTTGAAGAATTCACCTGGAAAGATACAAAAACACCTGCCCGTAAGACAATGTTTTGAACAGACCCAAGAAAATGACTGTAGTGTAAAACATTCTATGGTATCTAGTAATCAGATGGGCTGATGGGTTTGATTTGTCATAACATGAACCACTGTAAACAGAAGAGAATTAGAAGCGACAACTTTTATACAAGTGCTCTTTTAACCACTCCCTATTCTTGTTTTGCACATTCTCTGCCCACGAGCAACTCCTGATGGAAAGAACAGTGCAGGTTTCCTGAAGACCTGTCCAGCTTACATTCAGTCCAGCTGAGGACAGTGTAAGTCTCCAAAAGAAACCGTAACTGGATTTCCTTTCTTTTTTAGGGGCCAAACAGAAAAAAACCAAAAAACCCCAAACCCAAACAAAAAAAACTTCAGCACCCAGGAAGATTTTTGACTGGGGGACTGTTGAACTTGTGAAACGATTTGAATGAATTCTGCTGGGTCTGTGTATAAATTTAATTCAAAACAAAGAGAAAGGCAAAAATGTGGAAAAACAGAAAGGGAGGGGCTTAACCTGTATCCCAGTTGATAAAACAGCATCACATGGGTGAAAATCAGTCTGAACTTCACCCATGTGATGCTGTTGTCTCAGTCACTCTTTCTTTGGTTCTGGCTGTGTGAGGATCGTGTCATTCACGCTGAAGAAAAATCTGAAAGAAAAATAGAGAACAGTCCTATCTGTGCTTGGAATCATAGAATAATTATCATAATTGCCTGTGTTTTGTCTAATAAAAATGTTCTATTTGCAATACTGTCACTACTATGGTATTGTACACAATCTTGTAAAAAAAAAAACCCTAGAAAGATTTGTTCTTCAAAAAAGAACAAAAACATTATTACTGCGTGATTGTGAGCTGATCTTAATCTCTAGCATCCAGTAACCAATATTCATAATTGAAAACCAGTCTCAAATAACACAAACTATCCCATCCACCACATTCTTTCCATATTCTGCAGTGAAGGTAAAATTTGAATATTCTGTTCCTATCATGATGTGTAGTTTCACCAGTCCTACAGAAAAAAGGTCAAATTTCCAATCTGGTGAGAGATCTGTGTCAGGACACATTTACCTCTCCGTCCTTTCTAACTGATTTGCTATGGAAAAATCCAGGTCTTGGCTCATGAGGAACAGCAGTAATTTCATTTTTACAATCACATCCGGCTTTGTTCTGCCGCCTTGATGGTATTTAAATATCCCAGGACAAGGGAAGTGCAAGTGAAGGCACACAGGTGTTTCTGGTGACCTGCGGCCACATGCAGTGTGTGTGACTCACGGAGGGGGTTCGGTGGTAGGTGTCACACAGCGTGGAGGAGCCCTCCTGCTTCAGGGTGAGGGAGCCGTCGAGGTCGTCCTGATCGCTTTCACTCCAGTAATCTGCTGACAAAGCATTCCAGGTTTCACTCGGGTGCTTTTCCACAAGAAAGCAGATCCCACATTTTCACAACATCCTTCCACGGCAAGGTAAACATTCCCCAGTCACCCGCAGGGCTCGGCAGCCGCTCAGGAACGGGCGGGTGGAACCGTCCGGCACCTCAAACACACAGTGAGTGAGGGAACCTCCCAATGCTTTAGGGAGGTGTTACAGAAGGCAGCTCGGGCACCTGACTCCCACTGCACATAAAACCAGCTTCTGGTCACAGACTTTCAAACAGAAACCTTATTCCAGATGCCGAAGTAGAGCCAAGCCTGAACACTTAATTTAATTGGGCAAAACATGTTCCACTGAGGGTGATGGGGAAAGGGCAAGGCTGGCACCTGAGCTCAGGAGGTGCAAACAAATACTGTTAAAGTACACATTGCCCCAAGTCTGTTATGTCTGCGCTGGTTTTAGGGGGATGAACATCCCTGAGGGCTGGAATCTGGGAGATCACACCTCACCCTGAACCCCATATTCTCTTTATCACTATTTTAAAATATTGAAATTTCTGCTCAGGATTTTATTTTCTTTAGTGGTGGCACCAACAAATGTAGTTCTTCAAGGAAATGTATTCCTATCAAAATTGATACTTGAAAAGTTACGGCCATATGTTGATAAAGAAGTCAGTTACAACCTCTCCAGCTTTATTGAAATACTGAACAGATTTGCACTGTCTGCTCCTTTCTCCTAATTATAATCACTGAAGCATTACCTTCATCTGGGTGAATATCCTTGTCATCAGGTGTGTAACCAATTGCTGCGAGACCCAAACGATTCATCCATCTAATAGAACGATAAAAATGAGGAAGAGAGGTATTTAAAAGGAACATCTCATGTAAATCTGAAGGCATACACATTCCTGACTAGAAAAGTCAGAGACAATGCTTAGCACAAAACACTGTTCAGGCAGCTAAACTGATTCAAATGTGTTGGGTGGTTGATAACTGGGAGTGAAGGATGTCCCAGTCCAGGCACGCTGCACAGGTGCTCCTCTGGATGTTCATCTCATGCAGGATCCGCCCTTGGCATTTTATTCTGCTGCCTAGAAATCTGTGGAATTAGGACATAAATCCTCCTCATGTCTTCAGGGAAGTGTGACACACACACCCACACACACAAACATGCCCACTTTAGTGAAGAATAAATGAAATTTTGTAGAGAGTGTCCAGCTCTGTCCCCACATTAAGCATGATCAAACCCTCTCGAAGCTGCATGTGAGGAATACGTGTGGAAGGTTTTCAGAAACTCAGTGTAAAGGAGCTTATCACATTTATTCTGATTGCTTCTTCTATTTATTTCAAGAACTTGGCTGAATTGCCAAAATACTAGAAAATAAAATACAATTATGATAATTATTGTCTGAAAACCTGCATTAGGAAATAAGTTGTATTAAATTTGTATCCTCAGAAAGCTAAAACAGCCTATGGCAGTTTGATTATTTGCTAGTCTGGATTCACAATGCTGGTAATAAAAACATTTAGTGTTGTTGAGCTGGGATATCAACATTATTTTCCCTTGACTTGTTTAATACAGATTTTGAGTTTCTAAAACAAAATTGAAAGTACTTCAATATTTGCATTTCTCACTGGATGTGCTGGTTTCTTTCTTTGTCCACAAATTATTTAGTTTGACAGAAAATAAGATTCTTTACTTCATTAGGAAAATATTTTGGGGAAAATACCTTTTGAGTTTTCTTTATGTAAGATAACTGGATGTTTATACAATACATAACTGAAAAACTAGGAAAAAAGGAACTTAACACACAGAGGGAAAAGTCACTTCTTAATGTTCAGCAAATGAAAAATCAAGAATTATGTTGTTTTCATCAACAACGAGATATAACTGAAGAAAAAAGCCCTAATAGGGACATCTATAATGTCTGAGATGTTTTTAACCATTCCCTTATTGGGTGACTAAATTCTTTATTATGCCATTAGTTTCCCAGTATGTTGATGAGCGAGTTTATCTGGAAGCAGCTCTTTTTTCCTTTCTGAACATTTGCAACATCAAATTTGTTAATAATTATGTTCTTGGTTAATGAATATTATAATGACAAAAACATCTTTCACAGGCCTCAAGTCAGACATTAGTGAGCAGTACATGCAGTATCAAAAGGACAAGTTGTTTTGCAGATTAAAACAAGACAACTATTCCGTGTAATTCTTTCCCACTTGTACTAGAAGAGAAAAAAAGCTTTTAAGGACATATGTGACTGCTATTGTCCAGGAGGGTGGTATGTGGGAGATGGTAGGCACAGCAAGGAGGCAGAAAATGAAGGGAGAGTGAACTCTCCACTAAAAATAGCACACAGTTCAGCACGTATTGATCTCCTGGTCTCAGCAGCTCCGCAGAGGCTCCGAGCAATGATCTTAATCTGTAATATTGGATACAGCACTGACTCACTGCATGGCCCGCAGCAAATCCTTCTACAGATCTTATGACTTTCCTAAGTAGCCAAAGGGAATAACAACATTTACTTCTTAAAGGCAATTGTGAGAGGGTTTAATTTACTTGCAAAACTATGAAAATAAAGAATCATACAATCATATTGCTTTGCCTCTCAGTATTAAGCCAGAAGTGAGCAAATTGGAGATGAAAATGGAAATGATGATTAGTTTTCCCAAATACCAACTGCAGGGTTAGGACTGCTTCCAGCCGTTGTTTGCATCAGCACGTCAATAACTCATCTTTATCATGAGGGAAGTACATTTAAAATGGATTAACAGATTTACAGAAGAGCTTTTGCACAGTGCTCACCAGCATCGTTTCCCTCAGCGCACGGCGTGCTGATTGCCTGGCATTTGCTTCCCTTGCAAGGCAGTCCCTTTATTGCAGGAATGGCAATGACATCATTCCCTGCTCGTTATTAAGCATTTGTATTCACCAATTTTTCATCAGTTGTTCCTGAATTTCTAGACTCATTAGCGTTGGAGCAAAATAGTTTTAGTCATACCTTGCCATATGCCTTTGGCAATTAAGCAGGATGGCTCAGTGCCTTCAACTGAGGTTCTGCTTAAGCACCAACAATAAATTAGGACTAATTAACATTTTCCAAGTTAAACAGACTCAGCCATTTGTGTGGTCAGTGCATGGAAATTTCTATTGTCTTAAATTTCTTGCAAAATTTCTTTTGTTGCCCGTTGTTAATTTGAGGGTGTCAGGTCTTGGAAGCAAATATAGACACCACTTGAAGTGTTAGGATTAACCTTCGAGAGCACAGGGATGTTCTTAGGATACCCAGAGTGTCAGCTTTACACATATGGCCTCAATGGCCAAATCTGGAATTAGCTGAAGTTAATCTTCCTTCTCTAAGGCTGCTCAGGCTTTTCTCTTCCAAAGGCCAAGATCATCCCCAGCTATAGTTACAAGGACTTTCTTACCTCATTTACCACAATTCAGAGTCAGCTCTTTGTCACACCAATATAAAGGGTTATCTGATGCCGTGCAGTGGCTTATCATGATACAATCTCTTCTGATAAAAGTACTAGAATCTCCATTTTAGGTTTTGTGTTTTTAAAAAAAGCATGAGTGAATGTTTTTGAGGTTAATCAGGAGGTATACAAGTGGTGAGATTACAGCTCATTTTCTTACAGCTAATTTTTTTTTCCTCAAGGAAATGCAAATTCAGTTCAAAAGGAACCCTGCATAAACTTCATGAATTTCCTTGATGAGCAAACCACTTTCACTTTTCAGAAAACTGCAGTCAGGGTTATAAACAGCTCTTTGTGGAGAGCTTGGAAACGCAGGCAGTTGGTTCTGAACTGTGCCCTGAGAGCCCTGTGGGCAAACGCTGGGTTCCAGGCGGGCACTGGAAGCTCCTGCCCGAGCTGGACTCCCGAGGGATGGAGGATGCACATCCCACTGAGGGACAGGCACTGCAGGGCTCCGTGTGCTGCACCTGGCCAGCACAGCCCCAGGAGCTGGGTTGATAATCTGGTTTCTAGAGATGTGCCCCAACAGCTCTGGGACTTCCCCGTGGTCACACGGAGACCTGGGCTGCCCTGCAGGTGCACCTTTGGGATCTCACGTGCACATCCCTGTACCTCGACCCCGGGGCAGGAAGCTGGACTCCCTCCCCTGAAATCCTGCCTTTTTACTTGGATAATTTCAACATCTCTTTCCTGTTGATAATTAAACAACTTAACCATCACGTTTAACTGAGTCTAGTCCACCCAACAGAGCACAGGGTTTGCATTCTGGATGGAAATTGTGATGACAGGGAACAGCACTAAATATCCCATGGATCCTCTGCTACCACATTTTACCTGCAACATTGTACAGAGCCCCAGAAGATGTAATCACTATCTTATCCCGGCAAGGGGTTACATTACAACAACCTACAGGGGATCAAGAAGTGGGTTAATTGTTTTATATTGCTGTTCTCCAGTGAACCAAAGGCAGGGGAAGGTGAGCCTCAAGTAAAGTCAACGAAATGTGCAAGTAAGTTTTGTACTTTGTCTCATTAAATCCTGAATAAATCAGACTTGGCTTTAATTAATTCTGTTGGTTACAAACAGGCACTGTTGTCATTGCTTTGGGATAAAATAGAGCTGCCTGGTAGTATTTAAGTTAAATTTACTGAGATAATTCTGGTTATTACCCAGGGATTACAGCCCAGGGACTCTTCCGAGAGTCTGATTCTGCCCCGGGCCGGGGCTGTGATGAGCGAAGGCACCAGGGCAGTGAGGAACTGAGGAGCTGTTGCAAGAGTCAAAGCCTGATACTGAAGAGTGAATCACGCCTGAAATGCCCCGAACTGTCAGGAGCTGGGAGCACATTCACCTCCTGGCAGAACCACTGGGAAATGCTAAAGCAGGCCAAACAACTGGGAAACAATTGCACATTGCTGTGCTCTCCTAACACTGCATTAAAAACAAGAATATGCCGCTCCTCAATGTACAAATTAATAAATTTCTGCTTCCTGGCTGTTGTGGTTTACTCCTGCTGAGCAATGGCTGAGCTGGTCCAAGGTCAGTGGGAGGTTCTGGGACTGAAGGCAATTAAAGTTTCCACTGGGGCATCACACTCACCCCCTTGGCTGCTCCTTCTACAGTCCAGAGTGAAAAATCACAAATAAAAAAATAAAACAACTTGGACAATCTCAGTTGTCATTTATTTAAGAGAACTATTTTGTTTAGTGTAGGAGAATGAAAACCAAGGGCAAGAGGATAACCTGTTTTGCTTCCTATAAGAAGGGGTGAAAAGTTACAATTTTTAGATTTTAGTTAGAACTGTTCCCTAAATCCTTGGAAAACAGGTCAGGAAGAAGTGAGTTTTGTGGCTCAGAGAAGTTTTATTTGTTAATATCCTCACTTACTGCACATACCAAGTGGCTGGGTATAGAAAAAACTATTTAATTCAAATGAACATGTAAAAAAATTATATGTCCTGAAAAGGTGCAAATTCAAGGAAGAGTCCAACCAGTTTTACTCTCTGTTAAATGTTCCTTTAAAAATTAAGTCTATGAAATCCCAAGGCATTAACAGATAGAATAAATGAAATGTATTTTCTAGAATAAATAAACTGTATTTCCTGTCTTTTTTGCATCTTTTCATCATTAATTCTTGCCCCTGTATACCATCTCTGCTTTGTGTTAGGAATATTTCAGTGCAGAATTATATCTTCCTTCATTTTTGAGATTGCATCTACACTTGAGATTATTTGGTCAAAAGGAAAAACTAGAACAAAAGTGGAAGCTGAATTTCACTTGAATCAAGTTATCTTTAAGTCTATTAAAATAGAGATTCTCTTGAACCATTTATTTCATACATAGAATTTATTCAGTGCAGTTTATATTTAATTTCTGATCAAAAGCTTTGTATTGTATTTTTTTACGTCAGTGGGATAGTCAGATTTCAGAATTCACTGTAAAATTCTTTGCAATACAGAATTAGATTTAAAAATTGATTTTGCACTTGTTATGCTGGCTTCTCTGACCAGTCTTTCTTACTGAACACCTGCAAAATCAATGCATTTCCCATCTGGGTGCCTAAGGTCCATTACTTTCACTATTTTCTATGATTATACAGGTAGTATGTTCATTTAAAAGAATAAAGGCTGCTGTAATAGGGGTGGCTGAAATGATACTTTGATTTTCCTCCACACAAAAGAAGCCCCAAACCACCTCCCAGTGAAATTTAACACTGAGCAGATCCTTCCCCATGAGCTCATCCCTCCCAGTGTATCAGGCCTCAGCAGCCTCTGTTCCTGCTGTTTGATTTGTCACAGTTGCTGGGATTTGTTAGGCAAAATCATTCATGGGATAAACTCTGAGTACTCTCTGATTTGATAATTTGACATGACTGTTGATCTTGTTTCATGCATTGTCTTCTTAGATTTGTCAGGCTGGAAAAATAGGGAAAAAAGCCTGAGACAGCTTAAGAATTGACAAGTGAACCAATCTGTGCCCTCTTTGCATGTGCATCTACTTCATGCACTTAATGGGATTTTTTTTAATTTTTAATTTTTTTAACTCTCCTCTGTCAAACAAACGCACAATTATGCCTCTGTACTCAGAAGTCTGGGTTGGTGTGGGGTTTTTAAATTTGTTTTTTGTCTTCCCCAGTGGTAATCGACAAAAGAATTTCACTGCTTTTGTAGAAAATAAATTACCCTTCAGGTAACAGCCTTTTACTGTACAAATATTGTCGTGTATCACAGAGAATAAATGCACACAATAACTGATAGGCTGTTATTTGATACAGAACCAATAATCAACCCTAAGGAAATCTAACAAAACACTCACAATAAACTCACTCAACTGGAACTTCTCTTCACTCACTTATTCAAACCTTTATCCCAGCTTTCCCCAAATGACCGGCCCAAAAGAAAGCTCTGGAGAAAGAAAACATTCTTTACAAACAAGAGAACTGAGCTTAGCATAGCCTGAGGTATGGGTGGGATTTTGGGGTCTGGAGGGGGAATTTTTGTAAGAAATGGGATGATTTACTTGTGAAATTATGTAATTTGGCATCCACATAGGTTTTAAAAAATCAGCTCAAATAGGCCAAATAATCCTGTTAAATGTCTGGCTATTTCATTATGATGAAATTTCTTATTTCTATTACTTATTTCTATTATTTCTTATTTCTACTACTAAATCTTCAGATTTGGCAGAGTTAACTCAGTATCTCCAGCATAACGTCACAACATGGACTGTGACACTGCCTTCACCTCAGAGAGGTGCAGGGCTGGAATCACTAAATGTGCTCTATGAAGTGCAGCTGCACTGCTTGGCTCCCAGAAGAACTCTGTCAATTCACACTGGCACTATTTACAGCAGAATTTGATTAAGTTAATTTCGTAATTTAAACTGGTGCAGAAAGCCAGTGCAGATCCTGCCTCCTGCACGAGGGACGAATTCCCGCCAGTGCTGATTTGGATGGGGTTGGATAATCACAACTGGGCATTGCAAGCTCCATCAGCCAGTGGGGCTCCAACTGAATGAGGGGGGAAATGGTCCTTCACGGGTCCCGAGTAAATCATTCAGGAAGGGGGAGCCAGGTGACTTGCCCAGAAAAGGAGGTTTGGAATATTCCAGCTCAGTCCTAGGAATTCTTGGTGCAGTATTTTCCCCTGAGAGGGCACAGCAGCTCCACAATCACCCTGTTCGCTCCCATGAACATCATGGTTTCAGGCAGTCCTTGGGGCCTGCAGCTAATTCTGATCAGAAAATTGTTTTACTTGTGCTGCACTTAGGAGCTTTTATGTGAGAACTATAAATTAGAGGGCTGACGTGGCCTCGGGCACAGATTTGAAGCAAGTTTATGGGAATATAAAGGAAGAAGGGAAAACCTGCTCTTTATGTTTACTTACAACACCACTGGGAACCTCCGTTTCAGGGGTTTCTGTTTGAAAAGCACCTTTCACATTCTGCAGAATTATCTGCTGGCTTTTCATCAGGGAAGGGGCTGAGAGTAAGAGCTCTGTAACAACTTACTCAGCTCTATTTGACAGAGAACTGGTAAATTAGGCCAGACAGAGCTGACAATCTCCTTGTCCAGTTTAAGGGGGAAAGTGTCTAATCGGGGCTCAGGGCTGAAATTTTTATTTGCCGAGAGCTTTCCTTAGGTGTTAGTTTATATAAAGTGAAGACAAAGTACATTGAAACTGTAAAAGATGTATTAATCCTGGCTCACCATCCAATTAGGCCAAGACCTGTCAAGGACACCAACACGCCCAAAATTAAAGGGAGAAAATGGAATTAACTTTAGTAATAAACAGGATGATTTAGGGGAAGTCTTGAGTAAATCACTTGGTTATACTCCCTACATAAAAGTAAATAGGAGTCACCATAAAATTTGCTTATAATCAATAGAGATTTAATTCAGAATACTTCATTTCCCAAACAGTTCTATTTTAAGAGAAATATTAATATAATTATATAATTAATATAAGGTGCTATAATCTTTCAGGTCTTGGAAAGTATAGGAGTGACCCCTATAAAAATCAATCATCATTCTGTTTCAGTAGCAACTATTTGTTATATTTTTTGAATGAATGCAAAAGATTTATGGGAGTTATTAAAATTTCAAAGTTAACCCAGTTATTCAAATCAAATGCGATCAAATTATTCAGCCTAAAATAGAAACTTTTAAAAATTTAATATTTGGAGTCCATGATGAAATTGCAAATGCACTGCACTGCAGACTTCAATGGCATGTAAGTTTTAAATAAAGTAGATATTGTAAAACAGCCGAGTATTAAATTCAATGCTAATTAAAGCCATAAACAGGTTATGTGTGGTGTGGTAGGAGACGAAGCACTTCTGGGAAATAAGGCCTTTAACAAGCTTGGAGTACCAAGCTAGAGATGAGCTCATCAAGTTCATTATTAATTCATTTCTAAGAACATGGCTCTGCTCATGTAAGACCTGACAAAACAGCACGAGCATGAATTTTGCAAACTCGAGTAACACAGCAGGCAAAACTCAGCCACAGCTCAGTGCCTCAGTCTGCTGCAGAACAATCCATCCCTACCCACTGGGGTCCAGCTCTTCCCTCGGCAATGTGGGGTTAAAGGCACATTAAAATGTTCCGAAGTGCAGAAAAATTGATAAACAGTGAATCTGAGGTAAGAAATAAAAAGAGCTGTTAAAACAAAAGCTGGTGGTAAAGGCAGTTGAAAGGATAAAATTCCCCACATAGTGAATGAAGAATGTTCCTCTCCATGCTAGAACTCCTTCACTTTTCAGCATGAGGGATCTCCTCTTCCCTCCGCAGGGAAAATCCAGTTAAATTCTGTGCTGAAAACAGGAGTGAGAGATACCATGCAAAGCATTTGCCCTATTTCCTCACATTATGGGGTTAGCAACTTGCTGGGAAGAGAGAGATTTGTGAAATCAGTATTTTAAAAGCATTTTTCATCTGTGAATCTTGCTTCCTCATTTCAAATTTCACACAGGATCTCTGGGAGAAGGAATTCCAGGAAGCCTGTGAAAGCTGCAGGGATGCCCAGGGATTTTACAGAGGTAGCAGAGTTATCCATCATTTTGGTGGGGAGTGAATTCCAATTGCTCTACAGGGACAGTGTTGCTGAAGGGAAAATACTGCACAGAATACTTCAAGTAGGAGTTCACCCTTTGCCTTCTTCCATGGGAAGCAGACCCAAGAAATCAGGAAAAAGGCTCTTGTAAACTCCAAAGTAAATGATGGGAAGGATGGTATGGTATGAAAAGATATGCTGACACCTTCCCAGCTGTTCCTCTGCTCCAAGGCCTCACTGCCGTACAGGCAGCTTCCTGGGCTCCCCATGGAAAAATCAATGGATGTTGTAAAAGCAGCTCATCGAATGCATGCCAAGACTTCCTGGTTTTCCTTGAGTCAGAACATTTTATGTATAATTTATAGATAGGATCAATGGCATTTCAACAAATGAGAGCTACCCCAGCAGCTGAAATCAAGGGAGACCAGGCAGAGTTAAACCAGCAAGACATCCTCACTTCAGTTGTGTCCAAAAAAACCTGAACCACACTACAGAACTGAGCAATGAAACATTAATAACCTTGAAAAAATATTTTTCAGCAAACTTATACCCTAAAAGTATCCCACTCATGGTAACTGAAGCTCATCATCCTCATCAGTGCACGATGAACAGGCCTGAACAGTTCCACTCCAGCCAGGCTCAATTTCCTGAAGGGCTGGGTAAGCCACAGAACATAAACATTCGATGTACAACAATTTTTTGGCCCTAATATGCCAAAGAAAAAACCCAGCTGTACCTGTCTTTCCAAATTGGCAAACAGTAAGAATGACCATAAGAACATATTAAAGTTTTAGTTATCTGTGCCAAGAAAGATTTAAGGCTTTCCAGTATGGTGCCCTTGTACCAGGTGTCCTTGTGCTTTCCACCTCAGCTGGGAATAAACAAATTTTTGATGTAACAGGAGGAGGGAGGACATCTGACTCTGCCTTTTGGGATCTAAGGCCCTCTCCCACCTTCACCCAACCTCTGCCTTCAGCACTGAATCACAAAGGAGAAGCACGGAGTAATCTGGGTTAGAGGAGCTCCCAGGAGGTGTCTGTTCCCACACCCTCCCACAGCAGGATCAGCTTTTATGTTGGATCAGGTTGTCCAGGGCCTTGTCCAGTGGGAAGTTTGGAATGTCCTCCCAGCACACCCAAGGACATTTGAAAGCTCACTGTAACACCAAAAATGGAACTTTGCTTGCCTCTGCTCCGTGTTGAGACAGTGATGTGGTGAATAAACTGAATTACTGCTGATTTTCCACATTGTTGGGGGTTTTTCTGGGGATTGGAAGGGGAATATATATACACACACCCCCATATGTCCTACCATCTGTACGAGCTTTGGTATGGGTGCACTCTTTTATCTACCAGAAACACTGGCCCCACTAAGACTTCCAGCCTTTACCAACAACACATTGCAAGGGTGGTAAACCTTAAGCCCATTAATGAAGGAAAAAATTCTAATTAACACTGATGAGACCAACACAAGTAACTTTCCTTTGCAGAACTAAGACGTGTCATGGCAGGAAATGTCAGCAAAGTGAGCTGCAGAATGTAATGTATTTACTAAAATTAATGGAAGGCTAATTCCTGAGAACACCATGAGCCAGTATTCCGTCAGGCTCCGGGAGTATATTCCTGAGAAGAAATATTGAAGCAGCAGGATAAAGAACATCCCACAACAAAGAGGACACATAGCTCACCTGTTCATCTCTTCAAGGCAGTCGGTTGCGAAGTAGAAGCTCTTTATTTTGGGGTGACATGCTTTGAAGGCACTACAAAAAGAGCACAAAGAGTAAAAACCACCTTTTCTTTCAGTTTGTCTACAAATACCCCAGACTGTCCCGCTCTACATTCTTCAGCATGTTACAGGTTTGATAGGCATCTGTAATCTTCAGTCTGAATTTTGCTGCCTAAATTTACAGATGGATTCCTCCTGATCTGATTTCATCTACATTTGTGAGCCTCATAGTTAGTAAAAATTTCAAAAGCCCTTGAATGACTTAAAAATATAAATCCTTTTGATAACCACTGATGTTCTACATCTAAAAAATCCTTGGGTGAATTTTAAAGTTTTATTGAGTATATTCAAGTACACCATAGTAGTATTCCAAAGATCAGCTAAAGTGATAAGTGTTTGATCCCCCCACCTCTTCTCATATATTCAGATGAGTGTTTTGTGTTCTACAAAAAGAAATACAGAGGGCCGCCAAGTTGAGCTAGAAATCACAGGAATAACGGATAATAATCAGATGGCGTGGGTGATTATAGTTCACATAAAATGCTTTTTATTAATGCTTTTATGTGGTTTAATCCCTGAGCTCTCCCTTGGCTGAGCAGTTGAAAACTGCTAAGAACAATAATCACAGTTTTTACAATTTTTTTGTGTGAGTATAATGAAAAGGAGTTTTGCTATCAAGGAAACCAGAAGGTCCCAGCATTGAAGACTATTAATTTGATTAGCTGGCAAATGTTAAAAAAATGTCACACTATCATTCATAACATTTATGTTAAAATACTGACATTTCTACGGTAATTACCAGATGTAAGAATTAGATTAGGAATCATTACACGTGGAATTATGAAGAACCTGTGATGCAATGTTTCCACTATTAATGATTTAAATGCAAATGAGTGTTTTATTAATTACTCTGACTTATTGAAGTTTTCAAAGACAAGATGAAAGCTGAAGAAGCTTCACTTGGTCACAGTGATTTTTTTTAATATATATAATTCATACAAATGCATCAAGCAACAGCTTTCCTAACGAAAGTCCTACAGCAGAGTTGTACTGCTGTGCAGTTTCCTTTTCCATGAGATTAGGGATATAAAGGGTAAGGTTATCCTTGCACAGAGGGTTGTCATTAAATATTGAATTCCATAAAAGGAGACTGTAGAGGTATTTAAGTGTTGTTTTGGCATCTGGTCAGTGATAATTTCCACTGCAGAGCCTCGCTGCCCTGGCTACTGGTACTTGGCAAATAAAAGCAGCGAGCGACTGTGAGATCCCACACAGGGATTCGTGGTGCCCACTAGATGGCGTAGGCTCGTTAATTATCTCTCGTTCGATCATTATATAAATGCAGTTTTTAGTATGCTCAGACCAAAGTTATGCTTTTTTTTAAACTGATGAGTATGATATGATTTTAGTGTCAAGAATTCTTTTAACTCTTAGTCTTCTGCCTTTAATGTGGAACTTTTTAATCCCCGTATGGCAGCTGAGTACCAGCAACTGCAGCTGATCCTACGGAAACAGCTGATGCCTGTCTGTGGGTTAGGGAGGTGAAATAGTTTTGTGTTTGTCTTTAGAACGTGAATTAGAGCAGGACATGGCACCTTTATTTACACAGGGATTAGCAAATACTGTACCTTCAACAGAAATTCCCTACAGTACTACATTTTTAATGCTCAAAATAGAAAATCATGACTAAACAAACACTCCTGCATAGTGACACTGTTGGTCTGAACCCTCTGCAACATCTGCACCTTCTCCTGCTCCACTTGTCCAACCATCTCCTAGTGGGATTGGCTCGGATTGGAAAGGATTATGTGGTGGATCTAAAGATCCTAATCCTTTTGGCTAATCCCGAGAGAATATCACATGATGGAGTTTCTGCTTGGAAATAGGATTATTTTCCTAGACAGGAAATTTGAATACAAACAGGCGTGCAAATGCCAATATTGGGGTTTCAAGTCAATGTTAATGGGTTGAAGTTAGTGTGATAAACAAAGTTTAATTTGGCTCCACTGTGCTCTTGTAGTGTGATAAAATCTATGATTAGTGGATCATTTTCTAGTGGAAGGTGTCCCTGCCCACGGCAGGGGGTAGAATGGGGTGATCTTGAAGGTCCCTTCCAACCCAAATCAGGCTGTGATCCTATGATTATTAGAATATTACATTCTCACAGGAACCCTGCCTCAGTTAAGGCATAGAGAGGTGAAATCAGGGCTATGCAACAGGTCAGGCGCTGTCTGCAGCGCTCCTGGCTCGCTTGTTACAGAACTTGTGAATGTGTCATAAAATGCAGAAAGAGCAGGGATTTCGACAGGAGTAAATCAGTTAAATGCTGCAGGTCTGGCTGCTTTTGCAAAGGAGTTCCCACATGCCAGGTCCCTGCAAACAGCTCTGATTGGCTACTATATGAATGTTCCTTAAGGTCTCTCTGCCTGCTATTGTGATGATTTCCTGAGATAGTGAATGTTAAAGCTTCAATAATGTATTGCACTGTTATGTATTTGCAGAGTGCAGAAAACAGATCTTTATTGCTATGAAATGGAGATCCCAGTCCTGTGCAAACTTGTGATTTAAATGTATTGCAGTTCTGTGTCAGGGCTGCAAAACACGACAATAAACCCATCTTCATCTCCCAGCAGTGTCACTAAGATTATCATTAGCGAAGTGTTTAGATACATTCCTAGAATTAGGAGCTGGAGCCTCCAGGGAAACAATTTGAGATGTATAAATATGAATAATTCAGAAGAATGATATCTATATATTTACATTTGGCTTAGTTTGGAGGGCCCCGGACTGGCTGCAATAATCAGGATGTGGTGTAGTGAGTGCCAGTTTAAGGAATAATCCCTTCATCCACTGGCTGCACTCCAGTTAACACAGCCCAGGAAGTTTCTTCCCTGTGGGGGGCCACTGGTGGCTCAAGGGGGCTTTGCTGTCTGCAAAGACTGTCAAGTTCTTTTCAGAAGTAATAAAATTACGGGAACTGCAGTAACATTGAAGCTATACCTTCATGTCTGCCTGTACTACATCAATGACATTTGTGTAGAGCTCTGACTGCACGCTTTCAATATGAAGTGCCAACACTGGGGCATATCCTTGATAAATTTGAGACCCAAATTTGCATTAACTAGGCAATGAACGTTTTCACTAGGTGGAAACTGTTGCAGTTCAGGCAAAAGCACCAGTTGATAAGGATTAATTACACATGTAGCTCAATTAATCTTTATACTTGAGGATCAGCGTCATCATGGGGCATTATAATTATCAGTATCTTTGAAAATAACACGATATTCATGCCATGCCAGAGCATACAAAGTCAAATAACTATAATTTCTCATACTGTATGATCACTTTTAATCAGGAGGATGCAGGTGTTGCCTAAAAGCAGTGGAAAGTTTTTCAGTGCCAGTGCAAAAAGCTTCCTTTCACAGGGACAAGGTCATTGCACGTCCAGCTATAGCCCGGAGGGCTGAACCAGTCTGAGATAGTGCCATGGTTCCTGTAATAACCAGGGTACCTTCATTAAATGCATTACTGAGGCAAATCATCAAACCATACCGAATAATGCACTCAATTATACATATTCTTGTGAACTTTTTCTTAAGGCTCTTCCATCACTGTGTGCCATGGACATCAGGAACAGCCAGGCTGGGAAGCAGACCTCCCCATCCGACAGAACAGTGGGAGAGAGAAATCCATTAATTATCCCAGTAAGAGTTCAAATCCTTTAGTTTCAAAAGGGTTTGAACATTTCACATCAATAGCTCTGAAAATAACAGAGGTCTGAGGGTAAATCCAAACTGGGTTCCGAAATGTTCTTAGTTCTGCACTGGGGAGAGCTGAAGGAAAACTGACGCTGTGATTTTGGCTTTTCAGTGGAATGAGGCAGTGGAGCAATGCTCACTCCTGTCCTTGTAGGACGACCCAGAAGAGGACAGGTGAGTTCTGCCCAGGTGTGCTCACAGGGGCTGTGGGTTGGAGCTGGCTGAACACAGACAGGGCCCCCATTCCCACATGCTGGATATATTGAATTTCACTGCACTCACTTTCAGGTGAAACAGTGGCCAACGGACGGTGCAGCTTTTGCGATGGGGAAAATATATAAATGGTAGTCCATGAGGGAAGAAATCAAATGGAAATTCAGCTCAGGAAAAAAGGGAATATACTATGAACATCTTCATTATACTTTTACCTCTGGATCTGCCTCTTTTTGAAAGGATTCAAAGCCTGAAGGTTCTCAGCTTTCAGTTGTGTGCAGTTTTAGTTAATCGGACTTTTCCCTGTGCATATACCCTACAGAAATCCTTCTCTAAACTGAGTTCTGAGGGATTGTGTTCTCATGCTTTGAGGAAAGCTCTGGAAGCTATTTCTAGCTGTGCACAATGACCTCCTGTTTGATCTTGGTTAATTCACTGA
This sequence comes from Dryoscopus gambensis, assembly GCA_013389985.1. Lineage (NCBI taxonomy): Eukaryota > Metazoa > Chordata > Aves > Passeriformes > Malaconotidae > Dryoscopus > Dryoscopus gambensis. The sequence goes on along the minus strand of WEIT01002178.1, from coordinate 119,297 downwards.
AATCTGTTAAGTACTTTATATTCTAACAAAAGGGTATTATTTTTCCTGTATTTTTGTTCAATATCATTATTAATATCTACACATTGCTCTGATGTATTTATAGTGCTCAGTTAATGTTTAATTTCTCTAGTGATACCCTCAGCTGAAAGGAGAAATAGAAGTATAAATTGCACTGTCTTGTACTTCTCTGACACAGTAATAATATCCCCAGACAAGAACAGGCAACTGAAGAGGTTTGATTTTCTGATGAGCAGTCTCTATTGTAATTCATATCTTCAATATTTCTATTGTACATGTGCTCATAGTTGTAGGACTTGTTTCCTCAGACCAAAACTGCATTCAGTCATTGGAAAAGCACAGGAAAAATCCAGGGTGCTTAGTTAAAAGTAGGAAAGCATACAGAAGAAAAATGCAAATAATTCAGGAGATACCAGCAGAGTGCTACTCTCAGAGCACTGGAATTGTTCTGTTACACCTGTTGATTGCAATCCCAACACTGTTTGGAAGCAGTTTCCAACGAGTGTCTGCTATTCAGTATTCCATAATTGTGGAAAGCTTATCATATGTTTTATAGTGGAGCAGAATGTAGAAGTAGCAATATGCACATAAGCAATCATGCAGTGTTCGTTCTGGATATGGAACTTAAATATTTTAGCAGTTGAGAGCAACACAATATTGGGTATGTAAAGCTTCCTCCATAAAAGAGAAAATCAAGATTATATTCACCATCCCCTGCTATCATATTTGTTATGCTATTTCCTATGGGAAGATATGGCCCTACTGAACCTGAAAAGGTTTTATCTCTTTACTAAAGTATTCATTGCTTTTTGATTTACTTATTTAACTGAAGCTATAACTGGACTATCTGGCAAGCTGACTAAAGAGTTATTCAATTCATTTTAATCCAGTAAATGGAATTTACACTACATTGTATCTTTTACAGTAGAGAGAAATACTAAATCTTAAGTGGATCTATGATGATACACTTACAGATGTCAAGATTTTCCTCAGTAACTTCCTTCTCTGAACTTTGCAAGTGTTCAGTACTATGTATAGAAAACTTCCAAGAGCAACCCTTTATAAGCATAACTGCCACATTACTTACTGTTTTCGTCTGCATTCAATTGCTCTGTCTATCCTGAACTCGGGTAAACTAATGAATCCTTCTGCTTTTTCATCCTATTGAATGAGAAACAAAAAAGATGTTGAAAAAGAACTTAGAATTAAAGAAGAGAGAAATGAGCAGCAGCTGTTTGGGTTTTGTGTAAAGAACAACCACCCAGTCAAAGGAAATATCAAATGAATTTTGCACATACTGTTTTTATTATGAAATGGATTCCATTCATCACACAATGTCAATAACCTTTCTGAGGTAACTAAACTGATAATTTCTCAAAGGAGGCACAGCCATCCTAATCCCCCTTTGCTGAAGATCACAGAAAACCTTTCAGCCCCAAACACAGCACCTAAACAGAGGAGAGGTCTCAGATTTTTCATTATAAATCTACACTTTACAGCTGTTTGGTGGATGTCTCCCTTTAAAGTCACAGCTGTCAGACCACGTGCCCTGCTGACAGTCCCTGAGGCGATTCCTTGGCGAGGTCACCTCTGATTAAATGGAGAGGTAATAGCCAGGAAATGTATCCTGTCACTTTTTGCTTCTTTTGAAGCAATTCATCAGGAAAAGCAGGGAGACACATTAACACCAGTCAGGTTTTTGAGAGGTGCTAGCAGGTGCCCAGGGAATTACGGCTTGGTTGTGAGCCACAGCCTGAGAGTCAGGGGGACACACCCAGCGCCCCCCGCCTGGCACGGGCGGTGTCAAACAACACAAAACCTCCGCGCCTTCATCACCCACAGCCCGAGCAGCCCCGGCCGGGGCTACAGAAAACACAAAAACTGAGGAGAATTGTGCTACTAGGCTCGTCCTCTGGAAGAAAACGGGAGAGATGGAGTAGAAGATCAGTAACCAAAGAAGGGTGCAAAGCTCAGCTCAAGCACTGGGGCTGCTGCACACAAATGGAAGAGCAGAACTGAGCCATTTTGGGCTTCCCCCCTCTGTTATTTATCCCCACATTTATGCAGATTGCACCAGCATAGGCCCAGTGGCTTTCAGGAAAATTTCACCAAGAACAGCATTTTACACATGAGAAACTGCAAACTCCAGACTAATTCAGCAAAAAGCAAGAGGAACATCGATATAAAAATAACTTTTAGATAAAGAGATTTATGGATTCAGATTTTCACATCTGCTTCACATAATGCTTAACTAACACCAATGGTTACACTTTATACATCTCCCCCAGTTGAAAATGGGGAGGGCTGAGTGTGAACAGTGTTAGTCCCAATAAATCTGTGGAAAAGGATTAACTACAGACATATTCGTTTCTTAAAGACTACCATGAACATCTGCTATTATATTAAGCTTGAACATGAAGACTTTAAAAAAGAATTTCAGTTAAAATATTTCCAGCCAGAGTGCCCCAGACCTGGCAATTAAAGTGGCAGTTCATCTGACCACACAGTAGAAATAGTCTTTAATAGTAAGAAGAATTATAAAGTTTAAGGTTTCATTTTTACTTTCTCCGAGCATGGTGTGTACTTACATTCTGGTTTGTGTACCAGTACAAGGAGGAATCCTTCAGAATGAACCAGTACTTTTTCCATTTCTGGGTGAAATATCCTTTGGCATCCTTTTTCTTCCAGAGCCAGCCTTCGCAGTCCCCGTGGCCCAGGTCCTTGCACGAAATGCGCCTCCTGCTCACGCTGGAGAGGGAACTCCCTGGGAGCACCCGGGGGTGACACAGACACCGAGGGAGAGGGGGAAACGGTTCCATTTAAACACACCACTGATTTTTCATTCAAAACCCTCCAAGCCAAATCCTCTCCAGATTCGGAATGAACAATTTCCAAACCCAACAGTGCCCTGCAATTTTGGTTTCAGCGTGAGCACAAAATGAAAAGGGCCTGGTTTATGCAATGTTTTACTGAATCTCTAGAGGGTTCATTCCTCTTAGGGCTGCATTTTTTTTCTGATTAAGATGGACAGCATCATTCCAAAATGAAAATGTATTTATTTAGCCTCAGTCAGGAACTCAGAGTATGACACAATCTGTACACAGATGCAAACACTATTTTTTTCCATATATCTTGCCTTTAGCAGCAGAAGCCCTGTCAAATCATGGGAATTTTTAAACCCAATTTTTATAACCAATAAAAAAGAAAGATTGTTCACTTCCATAACAATGCACATGCTTGCATGATTTTTATCCTGAAGTGAACAACAATATTTTAACTTTACAGCATCCTGTTAGGCACAGCACAAGGAACAGGATTTTTTTCTTGGTGAAGATTTCAATTAATCCTAATTGAAAGGCTTAAAAATTTAGACTGCCTTGTAAATATTAATAAAACCAGGTTTTTTAAGAAATATGGGATCATTTCTTTTCCTGAAAAAAAAAACTCTGTAGGAAATTTCCTTAACATATCAGACTTTTTTTCTGTGAAAAATCAAGTTTATGATGCTACAAGAATTACATTTGTCCTACAGCTGTGAAACAGGGAAGAAATTTGGAGAACATAAAACACCATCCTTTGGTCTACAGTGTTCCACAAGCAAGTTCTCATCAATTTTCTTGTAGATGCTACCTGCCTTCTTCCTAAGGAAGAAGAAATTTTACCACTCACCCAAGCAATATTATACGTATAACACATTTATTTTGGGATTTTAATGTAGTATTTTCCTTTGTTGTTTACTATCGAATTTAGAAATATTTGAATTAAGTTTAACTTTTGATACAGATCACTTTTTACCAGAGAAGGAGCCTCATTTTCTAGTTTTAAAATGTTAACTGGAAGAAATTACCTTTTGACCATTTTCTGCTTTTTACCCTGAGGGAAGCGTAATGGAATGACTGTAAGGAAAAAAATAAATAAATGATGAAACACCAGTGCAAGTAACAGCAGTAACATGTAAGAGCTTTCATTCACTCCCCTCTCCAGGGTTATCACAGCACCTCCCTTCCGTCATTTTTCTCTTACTACTGCCATCAACATCATAAAGAAAACAACACTCTGCTAAATCTGCAAACTGTAATCTCTTTTTAAAAAACATTAATTGCAATTGCAAAGAAACCATGAAGGATTCTTTGCATGAATAGCTGTGCAGTGGTTTGAAAACTAAAGATATAAACTCCCATGAACGAGCTGATAAAATGACTTCTATTTGAAGTTTGTTATATCAATGAAATAATTATATACAAATATGCATTCAAAAAGAAATATCCACCACAAAAATTATAAGCAAAATAAGGGGCAGCTCAGTGACGTGTTGACATCACACTTTCCCCACCCTAGAAACAAGTTTTTTGGGTTGGTGGTTGGCAGAATAAGTCTGGGGAGAAAAAAAAAAGCTTTCTTTTTTTTGTGGCAGCATTAGAAAATTCCTACAGATTCTGAAAAAAAACCCCTAAAAGCATCTCTTTATTTAAACCTAAAAATAGAAATAGTACTCAAAAACTGGTAAGGATTTGCCTCCAATATATAAATGCTTAAGAACTCTAGAAAATAAACAGGTGATAACAAGACTCCAGCTCCAGAGAGACCAAGATTTATTTTAAATTAAAGTGGCAGAAGGAGGAGTGGGTTTGGACATCCACAGCCCTGTTTGTAGCCCTGGTGTGATTTAGGCACTTCACCACGTGGAAGGTTTTGTGGGAACTGCAGGGATCAGCAGTTCCTGACCCCCGAGGGAGCCGGCTCGGAGAGCACCAGCTCTGTGTGCTCTCCTGACCTCAGCCTGCTCTCCCAGCCAGCCCCAGGACAGGAATGTTCCACAAAAACGTGGCAGTTCTGGCAGGGAAAGCTCAGTGAGCGCGTGTGCAGCGTGTCACTAACTCAGCACATCTCCTCCACTTAACTTCATCTCTGCAAACGCGTCCCTTTGTTCCGAGCACGGGAGAAGACAAAGATTAATGCTCCTGTGCTGGAGGAAATGTAGCAAAATACAGAAAATGAAACAGCAAAAGTCTGAGAGAAAGCATCAAATGTGCACAGCAGTGCTGGGGGTTTTGTTGATGTACTGCAAATCACAGCAGCAATATTGATCAGTCCTGTTGTGTCAACTGGAGTTCTGTGGTGGCTGGGGCTGAAACAATCTGCTCAATGTTCCTCTTTCCAGAGAAATGCATTAGGGCAAAGCAGGTGTGCCCCTGAAAAAGACATCACCAAATTCTTCCACAACTGAGGCTAGAGAAATATAGTGATGGAATAAAAGCCTATAATGATGTGGTTAAATTTAAAGAAATGCAAGACAAATGAAACATCTGGAGGAGATACTCATCATAAACTGGTATGCATCATTTAATATCAAAGTTTTAAAAATAATGAAAAAACTAGCACGACAAATCAGGGAAAGCTGAAAATATCTTCCTGAAATAAAAATTACCTTTCTATTAAAAAGCTAAGTTAATTATTCTTACTGTTTTGTTTATGCACACATAGAATGTATTCAAAACAAGGAGACTAGAGAAAGTGAAAGGTTTGCAATACCTTGGGAATCAGTAGTTAATTAGCACAGCTAACGTAAAAATTCAAGCTCCATATTCTGAGAGATAAAAGAACCACTATAATATAATTAACTTGGTGGCAAACACTGCAAGAAAACACTCAGAACTCGCAACTCCAAATGACTCAGAGTTGCCATGGGAGACAGACAGATGATGGGAGAGCTCACTGGGGCTGTCAGTGTTTCAGTTCTTATCTCGAAACCACAACACAAGGCCAGAGTCAGAGAGTGCACACCCTGCCACCCCCACCCCAAAACCAGCACAGAGGAAATGAAAAAAAAGTGCTAGAATTGAATGGATGCTACATGAAGGGAAATTAGGGAGATCTCAGTGTAATCAGTGGGTAGGAGAAGTTCTGTCACAGAAAGACCAAATGAAAAGCAAAACTGGTTGCTGGTGCCTCCACTGGTTCGAACCTCGGGAGTTTTTAGGGAAAACTATTTAGGATTGAGTCATGACAGCCACAGAAAGGATTGGCTTGGGAGGGACCTTAATGCTCATCTCATTCCACCCCCTGCCATGGGCAGGGACACCTTCCATAGACCAGGTTGGTCCAAGCCCTTTCCAACCTAATCAGTGTAAAAAGTGCTAAGTCAGAATGAAGAACTGACATTCTACAAATGAAGGTTCTGTTGTTTGTCCTTTGTATGAAATAATTGCAAAATGCTAAGTAATAAAACAATGTACAGCTATTTTCCACTGAAAATGGAGAACCTCGATGTTGGTACCACAAAAATATTTGAAAATCTTAATCACCAATCTTCCTATCACTGTATTGGTACTATTTAAATATTCTAAGAGTTTTAAAACTTTTCTTTACCTTCAGGGTGAGCCTTTCTCCAGTGGTGCCTTCCAGCCTAATGTGGTGTTGATTCTCTTCCCCAAACCAGCATGTACTTCAGAACACACCAAGGTTCCTAAACTTCACTGAATTCCTAAGTTCCTAAACTTAACTAAAACTACCACAGACACGCTGACCTGGTCAGGTTGCAGCAGCCAATTTCCTCAACATGGAAATTATTCCTGGATTTTTGTTTTCAGCCCTTTCATAGCACACACAAATGTCCAGGTCTGGGATATCTTAAGCATCTTTTAAAATATGGCAATGAATTGAACAGTTGAGGAGTCTTTTGCTTATTTAAAGCTCATTTATAAATTGTTACCTTCCTCATGGATGTGTTTCCTGGATGGTCAATGGCAGAACTTGCATATCTAGGACAGAGAGAAGAAAGATGTCAGATAACCACAGGAAAAAAACCCAGAAACTGATTACATAGTGCTTACACACACTCTGTGCATTTCTAAATATATCCCCAGCATCCTGCAGTACAAAGTTCTGTAACATTTTGCTACAGGATGCTACGGATACCAAAAATTGACACTTTAAAATGCAAAAATATTATCTCTGATAAATGTGAGGTCTGTAAAGACTGGAGAACAAAGCAGGGCAGCAGCACCAGAGGCCTTTCCTCATACAGTGCAAACAGGATTGGCCATGATGGAAATAGGACACTGAATCGGGGTCAGATTTGTCTGATCTGGCACAGAAATTAAACACACAATTCCCCTCATGCTCTCAAAAGTGAGGAAAAGGAGAATCCTTAAAACTGTGGATGTTTTTGTAAATGTCATATAAATAGAAACAGAATGCTGAATTGGGAAAGCGACTGAGGGGAAAAATTAAAAAGTAATAAAAGGATTGTGGACATTTTTAATATATTCTGTTGGTCATAATAACAACAATTGTCTTAAGTCAGCAAGACAGGAAGTGGCATTTTCTCATTTGGAGATTTCCATTGTTAGGAGGAATCAAATTTACCAGCAGAAACAACTTCTGCATTGTAGTTTAGAAACATTTATCAGTCCTGAGGCAAAGGAAATTTCCAGCCTGCAGTGAAGGGATGGAATATATAACACTGAAATTAAATTCATAAAAGTTAATAGGCGAGAGTCCGACGTGCTGAGCTGTCTGTAGGTGACATGGATTGAAAGAAACAACGAAAACCAAACAAGTTCAGCTTCAGACTGGGAAGGGAATGGAGAGATGCCCAAAGTGCTGCAAGGCTGATTGTGTCACTAATGCCCCATTTCTGGTGTCCCTGCCAACGCCATCAATGCTGTTCAGTCCTTCTGGGCACTTCCCCCTGATTTTGGGGCTGTTCCTTTTAATCCCATCGGGAAAGCATCACTTTTCATGCTTCCACCTGATGCCTTCTCCAGCTACCTAGAAACAGAGACTAGACAAGAGTAAGGGAATAGAGGTAGGTATTTATTTGAAAGGCCTTCAGAGGTACACCCTGGGGAGCCAGAGGCTGCTTCCAAAAAGGACCCCAAGATGGACGGCAGGTCACGAGTTCTTCACACTTTTATAGGTTTGGTCCAATTGCATATCAGCATAAATTCACCAATTAAAACTTCAGCTTTCTCTAATTTCCCCACCTCTCTAGAGGCCATAGCTTACACCTCTGGGCCTAGGACAGTCTGAGTGTCCTTGAATAGCAAGCCCAGAGAAGCTTTGTTGTGTCTGTCTGGCCTAAGAGAGCAGCCAACGAGCTACAAGAGACTTCAGAGTTACACACTGGGCAATACAGGATTTGAAAAGTATAAAAGTTAAAATCTAAGGCATCACACCCTCTCTCTCAGCCAATATACAATCCGAATTATGCATCTGTGGTGGTATCTAAAAAGTCCTTAGTCAAGTTTAGTTTGCCTCTGTGCAACCACAATAACGGGTCTCCTTGCAGTACTCACAGACTCTCAGCAACAGAAATGCTGTGAAGGGAGGGAAGCGCTGTGGCACTGGCGATAGGAGCAGCCTGCTCCAGGGTTCTGAAACCTTGGCCAGGAAGTCAGGTCAGGAATAGATGTTCTAGCACGCAACAAGTGTAATTTTTACACTTGGCAACAGTTTTCAACAGTCTGCAGGAGGTTTGTTTTGTTTGTTAAAAGATTTTATGTTCATCAAATACCCCTCCCCAAATCTAATTAATCCTGAAGTACTCAGATGTGCAGACCACAGAAGAAGGAAATACTGATCTTTTCTTCTCTCTAGCCTAGTAAATTTTCTGCATAAAAGTGGCAGAACCAATTAATTTAGACACGGAGGAACCCCAGTATTTTGTGTGTTCTGGTTGAAATACTCTGTATCATATTTGGTTCAGTTATTCCTCAGCTTTATTTTAGGAAAGCTGTTGTTACAGAAGCAAAAGGGAAAAGAGCGGGGAAGATGTGCAGTAATACAGGTTAGAGGCATCTGGACTAGTATTTCTCAAATCAATTAAAACCGTTGATATACTAAATACTTGTTCATGTATAATTGTGCTTTTGAAACAAACTGCACGATCTAGAAAAAGATTATACCAATTAAAACAAACAGAAAACAAGAAACATATCAAACAATTATTTCAGTATATTTGCAGAAAGATTCCTTGCATAAATAACATCACATAGAAGAGGCAAAACATTAAGGAATAACTGCAGAAATTTAAATTACACTTACCGGCTCATTCTAAAATACTTATTCTGCCCTACAATTTGCTCAAATGGATTTCTGAGCTATTCCTGTTTGACAGAAACCTGAAGGACTTTAGCAATGTCTATTGAGACTTCGGATGTGCTCTGCCTACTTGTAGGGCATATATTGAAATTTCTGTGGATAAAAAGATCTCCCTTTTATCCACTTTTTCAGAACTTGGACTAATACACACACATAGATTTTCGATTTATCTCCCTGGTCAGAGGAACACATTTTTAATCACTTTACCTAGTCTATGATTTACATTCAGGTTACTAGAACTTCCATCTCTTATGTAACATATTCCTGTCACAACAAGTAAATTCCCACTGCAGATTAATTATTGAGTATTTTGTAGTGAGGTTTGAAATCCTTCCTCATCTCCGTGCTGGCTCAGGGATGGTTCAGGTCTCTGCTCTGGGCTATTGATGCTTCGAGCAACTCAGGTGCACCAGTAAAACTCTGCAGCCTCTGCAGTACAGGTGCATCAGAATATGCAATGCTGACAGCAAAATGTCAAGGCTGAAAGTTATTTTTAAAATGTTCATTTCTTCCTATCTCTCCAGCATTAACCACAACTAAAAAAAGTAATTTCCAAAGCACGCTGCCGTGACTGTGATTAAAATAATCTTTAAGCATTATTTACAAAGACAAAATGTGTTGTGAGCAAGAACTTGAGCAGTGTTTTCACATTAAAACTAAGCAAATATTCAGAACAAGTTTTTATTCAAGTAGCAGCTGTGCCACATGTGGATGATGCCGTTTGTCTGCCTCTCCCCCCTTGCAGGCCTGGCTGCTGAGTGAAGCAGAGATCTGCACCCAGGTCTCCACAGGGATGCCACATGACACACCCGTGGCCACAATCCACAGGTGTCAAGGTCCCTGTTACTGGAAAAAACTTCTCCTAAACTGAAATGAAGATGAAGCCCACAGAGAACCCTGCTAAGCACAGAGCCAGGTGTTTGTCTGCAGGAAAGTTGCAGCAGTGGTTCCACACTGGCGCCTGTTACCTCCTCCTCATCTGTGAGACAACCCCAAAGAGGCAAAGGCTCCTGGCAAACAGGGGAACAAATCAGCTGCTGCTGCAGGAACAGGCAGCTCAGCTTGCCTTCCTAAAACCTCAGTGCACCCACACATCCAGGGATTCAACCTCCAGCTGCAGGCTTCCTAAATCACGACTCCTGCTCAAGAGTGAGGTCACAGCTTCCAGCCACAGGAACTGTGAAGAGAGCTCAGATTTGTGTGTCAGCCAGGGCAGGTCTGTGACTGGACAGTGCCCTGCACAGAGGGGTGCTGTGGGAGTCCTGCCCTGTGCACAGGGCTGGGCTGGGTACGAGGTGTTCAGGTGCCAGGAGTTTGGAAAAACCCAGAGTTGTAAGGCAGAGACCCTCACTTCTGCTCTGCTCCAGGCTGTAACAGAGCTGCCACACTTGCTCTACATTCTACTCATCAAATGAGTTACAAAAGCTCCATGTTCCAGTGACATCCTGCAGCCTCGTAGCTCTCACAAAGCTGCTGGAGTTTCCAGCACGTCTTCCTTGCAGCCTGTGGGACATTCCACTACATGCAAGAAACAACTTCCTTCCCTTTGGCTTTTTAAAAACAAAGGATGCAATAATATCATAGAAACTCTATGGGTCCCTGTATGTTAACATCACAGAGTCACAGGAGGTTTGGGTTGGGAGAGACCTTAAACCCCATCCCATCCCATCCCACCCCCTGCCACGGGCAGGACACCTTCCCCAAGGGTGCTCCAAGCCCTGTCCAACCTGGCCTTGGACACTTCCAGGGATGGGGCAGCCATAGCTTCTCTGGGCACCCTGTGCCAGGGCCTCACCAACATCATAGGGAAGAATTTCTGCATATCCAACCTAAATTTCCCCTCTTTCAGTTACTGAAGATAATGGTATTTCACAGAAATCAGTCAATCTATCTACAGTTTGTCTCCTGGTCCCCAAAATCCTAAATCTAGGAGCTAAATATCTGAAAAATAGTTTTCTGTAAGGTTTAAGCTGTTTAAATCACTTTTAAAAAGGTTATTAGGAAGGTGATATAATTCTGCTGCTTGAAATGTTTTTCAAGATATTGAAAAGATATAATATGGTCATGTTTTGGGCCTGAAATCTAAAATGTGTGGGAGAAGGATTCTTCTATAAAAGGAGATAAAAGAATAGCCTTTTGCTGTGAAAGTTTGCCAAAATTTCATCAAGTCATATGTCCCTGGAAAGTATCTCCTGGCAGATGCCCTGTCCTGTCCACCAGGGATGTTCCATCTGGATTGCAAGGTCCCTGCCAAACGGAGCACGTGCAACCCACCGGGAAAAATGAGGCACCCTTTGCTCTGGGAAGAACGAAACTGCTTGGAAGAACAAAACTCTGCAGCTCTTCCTTGTGGCAGAAAAATGTGGGTGTGGAGAAGGAAACGAAAAGGGGGGAGACGTGACTGTTTCTGGGAAGGGTGTGGGGTTTCTTTCTGACGCAAAAAGTCAGGCAGGAAGGACCCGAGGGAGGGCACAGCCAGACTAAAAGTAAGGAGAAACAAGTGTGAGAGAGGAAGAGGACAAGAGAACCTGTGAAATAGTTGGAAGACTAAATGAAAACAGTCAGATTTACAGAAAACAGGAGGTTTTGAAAACTCAGGGGTAAGAGGTGAAGGCAAAAGGTGAAATGCAGTTGTTACTTCAAAGAGAGAGACAATAATCCACTTCCCCCCCAGGTAACCCCGGGCAGGATGGATGCTGTGAAGTGGAACAAAATGTAAGGATTAAAATATTAATATTTTTAACCACCTGTAAAAGCAAACCCCCACACTTAGCTGAGGTGATGAGCTACTGCCATGGTGGCACTGGAGAGACAGGACTGCCTGTTGTAAGATGAGGTGGAATTTCATCTGTACCTCACTTGAATCTCTGCTAACAGTGCTGCTCCCTCTGGTTAAATGCCATTTTAATCAGGCACAGCACACCCGGGGAAACACCAGCAAACTGTCTCCACTACAACACCTTTCAACTGCATTGTGGTGTTTAAAACACATATAAAGAGGTAAAAATGCTGACAGCCCTGAAAAATCAAGCATGAGGTGGCTTTTATCTGGTGCTCAACAGCTGGTAGTGTTGTACCTCAGCTTTTAGCTGTAACGCAGTGGTGTGTATAGCACTGAAGGAAATCAGCAGCTGAAAATCCTTTAGACTGGTCAAAGCACTCTAAATCTAATTAATTATTCAGCTTCTTAAAAAGGTTAAGCGATATACAGGATGAAAAAATGTAAAAAAAGAATAATTGTCATAAATTACAATTAAACCTAATTAAAATATATGATGATCCAAAGTAGCTGTCGCTTCAAACATTCTTTTACTGTGACTTTTGGACACAATGTGAATATGAAGACACTTCAGATAAACAGCAAAGAAATGAAAGACAAAATCACTATTTTCTTCATTAGAAAAAATTAATGCAATTCAGACCTTGAGGCCAAACTGAAGACCCCATTCGTAGTATTTATCCAATCCAAACCACAAATATAAGCAGCAATCTTATACAGACTGAATTAGATGTAGATGTTCATTGAAACATTCTGCCTGTTGGTTGGTCACAAAAATCACGTTAGACACACATAATGTTTTTCATCCTCAGAGTGAGTCTGAAATATGGAATTTCAAAAGTAAAAAAATGGGTAGGACAACATAACAGTATGATTTTTCCCCTCTACTAATATTTTATAAACTTTTATCTGAAGAGTTTTTTAAACCTTTGTAATCTCTATTTATGTTTGCTGTTAGCAAATGAACATTTACTAAATGATATTAATGCTGATATCTCTAAACGCTGGAAATCTATTCTTCAAATACTGCAACGAAGTTTCTAAAAGTAAAGAAATAAGTTTAATTCACAGATATACTGTGTATACATTTAAATAAAGAATAACAGAAGTCATTACCTTTCAGTATCTCCACTGACTGTATCCCCTGCTCTCTGCAGAAGAAAAATAAAGAGCATTAAGCACGACTAAAGACCAGACTTCCTTGATGGTCTCTGCACAGTGAAACAAGTGACAGAGGTAAACCACAGTCATTCTGCAAGTCAAAGCAAAGGAAATGGAACACTTATTTCAATTTCTAGCTAAGAGTTATTTTAAAATGAAGATCATGCTTAAAACAACTTGCATCTGCACTCAGAAACTAATTTCGGATGCTGTGTAATTTCGATCAAAGCTCTTTAAAATAAGGGAGCTAGAATTTGTTAGAATGTTTGCAAAAGTGTTAATATTTGAAAGGGAATTTAAATGCAAAGAACAAATATTGCAATATAGAATACAGAATTTCATAGGGACCAACTGTCACCAAAACTTTCTTTGACGTCATTCTTACAGTTTTAAATTACTTGAATAACCACAGTGGTTATTCCTCTGAGGTTTGGACATGAATGTCTCTTCTCGGAGTAAGTAGCAGCTGACTCAGGGTTAAAAATAAAATCTTCAGACTGTTTAAGTAACTTGAAAACAAGTTTTATGATGGAGAATTTTTCCCACAGCTGAAAATTGAAATTTACAAAAACTGAAATTACCCCCCCCCCCCCCAAAAAACAGGTTGCAAAATTAATATGTATTTGTTTATAAATGCAGAAATTTGCACTTGCAAAATCTTTGACTTTCTGGATAACCAAATACGAAACTGATACTTTTAGTAAGTGCAGTGTTTGTGCTTTAATGCCACTACTTGAGGCCTGCAGCAGATGTTTAATCACAGACAACATTTAACCACAGATGAGTTCAGAGCCAAACCCGAAATGGAAGGGACAGGAAGTTTTTGGGGCTGCTGCACCACAGGGCTCGGCACAGGTACATTTCTGCAGCAGGGTTTCTAAGGCAGCTCTAAAATGTGCAGGGGACAAACATGTTTTTGCCACCTCCTTCTTCAAGAAGTCTCCCTTGCCCCTGGGGAACCCAGTACAGAACCAGTTATCAGCTTTTAGTGTGCTTCAGCTAAACTATTCTAGCAAATGTGAGCAGCAAAGATGGTCCCACTCAAATAGGAGACCTTATCTGATGAAAAGTAATGAAATGGTGCCCTTGCACTAAAAGCAGGGAGTTTTCTGACATTCCTTGTTGAAACCAGGAGCTCCCCACTGAGTGACTGAGTACACAAAACCCTAACAGGCTTTCCTGAGAGCCATAAATGCCTCATTTCTCCTCAGAGTACGCTGAAATGTAGCCTGGAGAACTTAAAAAAAAAAGAAAATACCATCTAGAAATACTCACATTTTCTCAAAGCAGACTGGAAGCTTTAACAGCACCCAGCTAAAGCAAAATACCTGCTTGAGAGATGTTGTTTTGGTGCTGAAAATGCACTGCTAAATACGAATGAACCACTCTGAGCACCCCTGGAAATACTGGGGACAGCTTGGGAAAATATTGTGTGGCCAAGCGAGCAAAAGAACCCTGACAGCAGCACTACTCGTGCTACTGTTATAAATATAGAATCTATTCCAACCAGAAGGCTCAAAGCTTTCCTTCTCTTATCCCTCTGACTTCTAAGGTTTCTAATTTTAGCAGCTAAATGTGGGACTACTAATTCAGTCAGTGTTTCCCATTCTATTTCTTAATTTTCTTATCTGAAAATGCTCCCAAAGTAAAAGCAAAGTGTTTCCAAATCAGGGTTTATCATTCTCTCCCAACTGGGACCCATCCCACGCTCCCTTCCCTGACAAAGCTGAAATAAACCTCCCTCACCCTGCTCTGGCTGCTTGTTCCAGCACCTGTGTTACAAATCTGCACTGCTGTAAGAACTCAGTTATTTATCTCCTTCCAAGAAAAGGCACAAACCCCACCTCTCTCCCAGGCTGGATTGTGGTTTCCAGGTTTCTTTTGATCAGATATATATTTCATAAGCAATTACTAGTGTGATGTGAACTTGCATATATAAGGCTGAAAAAAGACTTACTAGAGAGAAATTTGCTTCTGATAATAAAACACATTTTTCCAGAGGTCAGTCTTTCAACACTACGTATTTTTCTGCATTACCAAGCACTAATTTCCAAAGATATTGAATAATGTAATCTAATTAACTGAAGCATAGTCTACAGCGGGGAAATTTAAAAAGGCTCTCTAACAGTGTGAAAAAGAAAAATATGATTTAACCACTGAACAACTCTTAGATTATTGTAACTGATTATTAGTTCACTGCAATTTAGAAAAGAGCAAAGAAGAATATCTATATAAATATAGAGGGAGAGAAAATGGTTGATATTAGTACTTGAAACATAAGAACCATAATTATAACTTTTAAAGGCTTTTATCAATAATTAGTTTATTAAAAGAAAAATCTCAGCTCCTGACCAACTCATCACTAACATAGAGATTATTACCAGTATTTAAGTGTGGACACCCAGGATTACTACAGACCTTCGTCACATATTTATCACCTTTGATTTGACTGATTTTCTCCCCAAAGAAGCCCCCTTGGGAGTACAATCTAGTTACCAGCTTGAAATGCCAACCTTTGTAAAGGATTTCTGATGCTATACGTGCTATACACCACACTCTGGCATTTCTATAAATGTCTACCTATAGCTAAATTTAATTTCCTCGTGTCATTGTAATTACATGCAGATATAATGCTGACAATGACTTACATGTGGAAGGCTCCCACCTGTGTTTTCAGCAACCTTATATATAACTTCTTCTGAGCAGTTGCTTCTTACCAGTTTGTGACATTTGAAAAAGAAAATTGCCTTTTCCTAGTTCCCAAACTAAAACTTCATCTTACTACAAGGCCACTTTCATGAGTAGCAGTGGTGGGAGGCTCAGGAGGCACAAGTCTTGTCATGCTGTCAGAGACTATAAAGCACAAATTCTGTGAAATTCAGGTCACTGGCACCTCTCTGCCTTCTTCAGTCAGCTCCACATTTATGGAGCTCTAGGGATTCCCATGGATCTGCTTCTGCCTTGCACGAGTGGAGATGAAAGGACAAAAAGGCCTCTGTGGTCCCACAAGCAGATCTGAGGCTCCTCTCCCAAAGGAAATCTGGTGGAAAGTGCCATTTACCTGAAACTTCTATAAATAACTTATAACCAAAAAAATTGTTCCTTTGAATCAGAATTTGTTCTTCTAAATAAGGAAATCGAATAAACCAGAGAACTGAAGAACCCTGAGCTGCACAGATCATGTGAAAATATTGAACACTCATTATTTACTTGTTGTTTTCTAAAGCAAGAGACAGGAACAGTCGGTAATGAGATTAGAATAGTTTCATAATGTGTGTTACTAATCTCAATGGCCAAATTCAATATATTCATTTCATCTAGATATAGCATTTATTCAGATGCAGATTCAAATGATTCTTTATTGTACTGTTCTTCCATTCTTCTATACTCAGACACTGAATTATTATTAATAAAAGTAAAAAAAAAAATTTCCTCTTCTGCTTCTTTGACTCACAAGTTCATTACCCTGAAGATTTCTTTATATCATGTTTGTTCAAAAACAATCAAACAGTGGCCTTGTTATGAGGGGCTTTACTCATCTCTCTGCCTCAGAGAGCTGATGCTTCACCCATTGAATCTGCTTTCAGAATTATCATGCTGAGCTAAAAATAAAAGCGGCCTTTGAGGTTTTCATTCCACTCACCCTTGCAGAAGGGGAGGGATAAAAGAGACAGGAAATCACCTCATGTAATCTACATTCGTGTACAGTTTGAGGTACTCAAATTTGTGCTGAAGAAAACAAAAGGGCAGGTGAGAAAAATGAACTGAAGGCAGAGGGAAGGGATCCACTCGGAATCTGTGATCATGGGGTGATGATGAGCATTGTCAGCACAGGGTGAGGCCAGGAGAAACAGGCAATTCCTCCCCCTTCCTCTTCCTCACTCTCCCCATCCCCGTGGGAACAAACAGGTTACCTGTGGCCCTGCCCTGGCCAGGGCTGCCCTTCCTGTCCCGAAATGTCCTCCAAAACCCCGTCCTTGCTCTGCTGCTGGGGAAGGGGAAAGGAAAGGGAGCAAGGCAGAGCCATGAGCGGAGAGCAAAAAATCAGAGGGGTCTCCAAAGTGCTTCAGCTGGGTTCCTACACACTGATCCTTTCAGCAGCAGGACATGATATTTGTGTGGTAAGGGAGAGATTTCTATTTGGTGCATCTTCTGGAGGATAAATATCGCAATTATCATAGCAGTAATAGCAGTTGCAGCTAATATTTATTAACAAATGGCTGTTAAATTTGGCTTTAGACTATACATATATATATATATAAACCATTTTTTTGGTAGCCTGGCAAAATAATAAAAGCAAGGCATAAATTCCTTTGCTAAAATAATACAGTGCAGTACAGCTTAGTTGTGTTGTGGTTCTCTGGAGTCAGAGGACACCAGAATGTTCTACAAATGGCAATTTAGCCATGAAGTCACAGCAAGTTAATGAATGCTTCATTTGCTGACTTGCATTGGTAGTTTGTAGTGGTTTGTTTGAAGACCGCAGAATATCAGCATTTAAATATGCTCTAATAGAGCAAAATGACTTATGAAAACACTGCATATGTTTGAATAAAGACAGCCTCATATTTGCTTTGTGCAAAGTGTCCTGATACAACTACAAATACAAGGAATTCTAGGCCAACCAGGCAGCCTAAACTTTTGGAAGCAGCAAGAATGAGCGGCCCGTCTCGGTGCTGGATTGCTGAAGGAGTTACCACGGGCCTGTGCAAACACTTCCATCCTAACCAGGCTGCTCCAAACAGAATCCCAGCCCCTCTCTGACGTTCTGCAAAGGGCTGGTTCCTACAGAAATCAGGGACAACCAGAGTCTGGGTTAACACTGGCTTAGGCTTTTTTTCCCCTGGATCCAGGTTAGTTATGAAGCTCTTGATTACTGAACGAATGTGGAAACCTAAAGCCTGGTTTTAACAATTTTTAACAGTAATGATATTATTGTTAAAAAGAACATTCCTTAACATTTTATTTCCCTTTATTTTCCCTTATACTGTAAAATATCTTTTAAAAATACCTTTTCCCCCTTTGAGCTGTTTATAGATTAATGAAGAGTGTAGTTTAGAGAATCAGGTCTGAACAGAACTCTAAAGAAATACATTATTGGACATTGCTACTTATGGATCCTTCTTCAAGCATGAGGGAGACACTTGTCAGCCCAAGCGTTCATGTGCACAGTGCCAACGAAAAATAATATTATTTTACAATCAGTACAACTGGGCAGACTCATTTTGAAGCTACAGAAGCCAGAAATACTTGTGCTGGCTACTCTGAGCAGCCAGAATCCACACAATCATCCTCAGAGTGATTTCTCAGCATAACTGCAAGGTGGAGGAAGAAGGTTTTCCATATTACAGATACTTAAATAAAAAGCAAAGGTAGAATTTATTCAGCAATTCAGAAAGGAAATAAAACTCTGAAGAAAGTAATGCTCATCCCTGACAGCACAGTTTTGTTTCTTTCTGCAAGAGCAGGAAGGAATAAATAAAACATGAGCGCTTTTCCTGCAAAATTGGCAATAAAAGACTGCTCCTTCAGTCAGTGGAGCTGAATACATGTGATTCTCCCAGACTGCCTTAATTATTATCCTTATCATAACAGCACTCAGACTGCCGATCGTCCCAAAAAAGCATCTGGAACATCTGGCACATCCCAGCATGCACCCATTACACAACACCCAGAGTTACATGGGTTTTGCACAGGTTTTAGTTCTCCTCATGTACCATTAAACTTTATATCATTTGTCAAGCTGCCTCTGCAGCTCCAGGAACAGTTAAAGAGCGTTTCCATCACCCCGTGCCGAAGGGATGAGTTACCAACTTCCTGCGATCAGCAAGAAGGGAATAAAAAGCAAGTTAAGCAAGGTTAAGCAAGTGCTGTGTACAATGACTAACCCTCAAATACCCTCGTGCTTCAAATTATCTTTAAAATAAAAAGTGACTCCTGGTCTGGCACTCCCAATGAATACCCTAACGCACCCATTATTTCTGTTTTACTGTGAAGGGAACATTGAAATGAAAGAAATGATCTTAAAACTCATTAAAAATTAAGTCTTTTCTACACACTGAATTCTAATTCACAAAAAAAAAGAAGAAAAAATTAGAAATTCAAATCTATTCTCCAGTTTCTTAATATACAATACTACAAAGCAAAATATCCAATTACTGTGTAGATAATAGGCCCAGAACATTTATCACCAAGTAAAACCAGATGAGAGATCATTATCCAATTGCAGAATTTAAAGTGGCAACCAGCAAACTGAATTTCAGAGCTTCAGAAAGTTGTGCAAGTCTGAGGCAATGAAACCACTGAGTTGAACGCTATGTGGATTTCCAGACTGGATCTGGAATGAGAACTTCAATATTCTCTTTTTAGATGGAAGCTGGTTGCCACAGTGCAAAATGGAACTGAGCAGCAGGAAATGTACAGTTTCCTATACCTTTTCATAAAATCCTGAAGATTTTTCCAGACTTTCTGTGTTTTGTTTAATGGTCAGAAATGCATAATGAAAACTTTCCCAGGTATGTCTGGTCTACTGAGCTGGAGTCCTGTGTGATAAGTTAATTTTCTTCAGGATGAGCTTTGGTAATACAAAATAAAAGCATATTCAGGTTTTAACTCTATCCTTGTAAGCCCATATTTAGGCTCAACCTGGTAAATGATGTCACTTCAGAAGTGAAGCATTAGTAAACATAGAAAGTCATGTTCCAAGAGATACTCTATTAATTAATAATTATTTATAACAGCCTTGCTAATTGTAATTGACTCTTGCTTAGGTTCTGTGACATTGCATATCAATTAAATTAGAGTTATAAAAATATCCTGGAAGGGGGCAGTGTTTCTTGACAGGAATATTTTACTGCAACATGGCTTCATGCATCATTTTATATCCTGGGCATGCTGCCAATATTGCATTACCTAAATATCCATTTTATATAGGAACTCTGCATCCTCCCAGCAACTTATGAAATCAGGCTAATTGTTTAATTTTAGGTTCCAAATCAACATTCCTTCCAAAGCATTAATCTAGTGGTGAATCTCTGCAATTACCAATTTTGCAAAACTTCTTACGTCTGGTAATTTAAACTCCTGTTAAGTAAGTGCCTTTTTGTATTTTTTTGCTACATATTTATCTAAGTGCTTAGAAAATTAGGCAATGGCTAAGTGATGCTCAATTCCTCCTTCCATCAAGCCGTACTTGTTTGATTACAAAACATTATCACCTTCCCTTCACTAAAGATGATGAAAATCCTATTTATCATCTCCATTTCCCAAAGCATTTATCTGGGCTGAAATTTTGATCTGTATCCAGAAGTTGCACTGGGCATGTGTTAAGTGGAGAGGATTTCATGGAAATATGATTCCGACAGTTCTGCACTTTTGCCTTCCACTGGAAAACACAGAGCAAAAGTAAGGAGAAAAGCTAAAGCAGTTTTGTCAACTTTTCTAATACAAATGTAGCAAAAGCTGTTTTAAGGTGATTTAGTTAGGTAAGGTTTAGAGGCATCTTGTTTTGATTAACCTTAGCCTTGGAGAGTGGATTCTTGAGAGGATAAAATCTCATTATCCAAAAAAAGTTTATATATCAAAATGCTTATGGAATCCTGGTAACACCTTCAGATATTAAGGAAATGAGTTGACCTACTTAAAACTTAAATTTATATCTAAGAACACAACAACTCTTACTTTTCTCTACCTTTTTGCTATCAAGCTGCCATGAAATGTTCTTTGATATTTAACATTTTTGTTCTGGGTAGCTTTCTTTCAAGATAAATATGCCCCTTTTTTTGCTTGGCTTTTCAGAATTCTTTCAGTATTCCAAGTGGAAAGACGTTAATGTGAATGATTCTGTGCTGGCAAGAACCCACAAAATCTGTGTCAGCAACTCTGTGTATTTGTCGACTCAGTTCCTCTTGTATATTTATAAGGCAGTTGACAAAAGTGCCTCAGATATTCTGATTCCCGTGATTATCTCCTGAAGGGCTGCAAAGGTCTCTTTTAATGCTGCTCAAAAAATTTATGGTGATAAAAGAATTAATACCACTGTCAGACCATGAATAATCGTTTTACCTGTGCCCTCCTCTGTAATCACTGCACATTAGACAGAGTTTGTGAACAGGGACTGCTCTCAATTTTAGGGTGGACCAACCACTCCATGTACAGTTGTCTCTTCCCAGGATACCTCCTGTTTTCCAGTTTCCTGCTTTTCCTTCAGACCCTTTAGAGTCGACATACTGTGTCATTTGGGTATTTTAAAATATTTATTATCATACAATATCATACTGCTAATTTATCACATCAATTAATTGCATGATGGTATGGAAATCATGTAAGAAAATATAACTTCAGTCCTGAAATCAAGCATGGAATTTGCATCTTACCCCAAATGACCCATTTCCCTCCCTTCAGAACTCAGGTGAGCCAACAGATCATCAACAGACTTCCAAAAACTGTCTGAAACCAGCTGATTCATCTACTAAGTAATGAAATATCGTTGGAGTTTGTTGCAGAGTTGTATAATAATTTTCTCATTCATCCTCATAAATTGCTTGCTGCTTTTCTCTCTGGGTTTGAAATCCTTTGCTTTGACTTTGTGATACTGATAATCTCTGTTAGAGATATTTAAATCCACAATTTAAATAAATAAATTTAAATAAACAGTAGCTCCATTAAACTCATCTGTTTTTACAAGACACAATAATCAAAGTGGAAATACAAAAGCTTATAAATTAATGTATAATAAATAATTATCGGAGGCTGAGTGCAGGATCCTTACGAACCTTCAAAAATTACACAGTCAAATTAAAGTAAACTCAGTGAGACTGAGTAATTAAGAGCACTCATTAAAGCATCTGAAAGCCAATGATTCTTGCCTTGTGTTTTCCTGTTCTGTCCTGACTTCTCTGAGAAAGTTGTCGTGATGCCGACATTGAAAAACTGACTCTTGGGACAAAGTTACCATGGCACCATCATTGAGCAACCTTTCTTGGGCTATGAAATACAGCAATTAAACGTGGAATAGAAGACTGTGCCTTGGCTCAAGGCTAAGAGGAGAACGTTCGAGGGTTTCCCGCGTGGCTCACGCAGGGAGCTGTTTGCGGGGT
Source organism: Dryoscopus gambensis (assembly GCA_013389985.1). Taxonomy (NCBI): domain Eukaryota; kingdom Metazoa; phylum Chordata; class Aves; order Passeriformes; family Malaconotidae; genus Dryoscopus; species Dryoscopus gambensis. The sequence goes on along the minus strand of WEIT01002178.1, from coordinate 97,136 downwards.
ACTCACGTGGTAAAGGGGAACTGTGTTGGTCTCCGCCAGGGAGAAGCCGAGCGCGTCCTGCGGCCCGGCCTCCAGCCTCACGCTCATGGTGGAGGCCAGCACGGGTGGGCTGAGGGGGTAGCTGGGGTTCCCTGCGGGTTTGCCCTTTTTCCTGGACCTCCGGCCCGTGTCCCGTTTGTTGTCCTTCTGTGCCAGAGGCTCCTCCTGGATCACCAGGATCTTGTCATCGCTCAGGTACCGCAGGAGCGAATTCTCAGAGTCAGTGGTTGGAGGGGAAAAGAGGCAAAAAGGAAAATTAGGAAGAGGAAAAAAGCAGGGAACCATTTTGGCTGGCCAGAGACCATCCCTGGGTGCTGTTAAACTGGAATGAGTCATGTGAATATCCAGGGAATTGACGGCTCTCCCTGGACTCAGTCCCGCATTTACTGACACCTCCCCCCTGCCATGGGAGGTCAAAGGGAGCGGACACAGAAAATATGACTGGATTGTATCAGCATCTCTGGGACCATTGCAGAGGCCAGGATTGTAATTTCAAGGAATTTGACAAGCTGGAATAATGGTTTTAAGGAGATGTGCAGCCTATTTGGGCACAGTTTCAAAATGGGAGCTGGCCAGGCAACAAGCCTGTTACTGTCTGTAACAGTGAAATATGAGCTAAACATGCATCAACAGATGTGGAATAAATCAGAAAAGGCTTGTGCCTTAAATGAAATTTATTTTCTCTTGGAATGGAAGTTTACTGAAAAAGGCAGTTTAAAATCCTGTATTGATTTTCAAGAATATCATTCATTTTTTGTCACATTTTTAGGAGTCAAGTTGAGCTCCTCCCAGCTTCCAGACCGTGCCTAAAAGATTCTAAAAAAATAGTATTCAAGAATCTTTAGTAACTGGCGTCACAATAAATATGGTTGTATATTTGAAGAATATTCTTTTGAATGATATGATTTCTTTTTACCAGAGGAAATAAAGGAAAGAAGGAACTGTGCAACCACTTTTCTTTCTTGCAAAGTTCGTAATTCCCACCGGGATCAATGGAAGTTTAGAACTGCTGGTCTGAACACTGACAGTACAACTGCTGATTCCTGGTCCAAATTTTAATTCATACTGATGAAAATGTTCTCAAAGGAAGTTACCTTACATCTGCAACATCACTGACTGTTTTCTAGAGCTGTGCAGATTTAGAACTGATTGCTTTTAACATATATGTGAATCTTCTAAGGATTTTCCCTTGATGTTTATCTTTCTTTATACTAGAATTAAATTCCTCCTACTAATAGAAAATTTTAATTTTCAGAAATAGAAACACAAAAGCACAGACACTAAGTAGGCTCTTTTATATCCTCTGTGACAAAAAAAAAAAAAAAAAAAAAGAGAGTGTTTTTCCATGTGATGCTCCTTAAGCAACAAAGAAAAAACACCTTGGAGTACAGCAGAGAAAAAAAAATACTCACCTCTGCTTCCCCTCTTGTACATGTTCTGTTCTTTGGACTCCCCTATCCAGCTGTACTCAGTAGGCATTGAAACTGGCCTCAAATCTCCTGGAAACAAGGCAAGGAAAACCGATATAATTTTTGAAGACTAGGAATGGAAGGTTGGGGAGTCAGAAATGTCTATAAATTCCAGGTGTGACATGACCCCTCAGAGCAGTCCATTATCAGGGCTGTGGCATTCAGGATCAGTGAAACATCCCTGAGCCTCCTCCTCATCACCCCGGCCTCGAGGGCAGCACCACCAACTTTGGTGAAATTCCTTGTAAATGTAAAGCAGATTACAAATTTGTTTTAAAACTCTGCTCTGTAAAAACTTGCTCACTCATTAAACTGGTGTTGGGAATAAAGAGAGAAGGAGTTTCTAAATGGATGAAAATGCTGTAGGAAAAGTAGAGAGAGCATTAATATAGATACAACAACACAGATGTATCAGGGAAACGTAAAACCCTTCTGACCTGGGAAACCACATGGTGAGTAATGAGGGGATCTCATTTCAAGGAACATTAATTTCACTTGGCTCAGAAAGAAAACCTGGAGCACAGTTTGGTGACGACAACCACAGCGCAGAAGGTTCAGCCGTCAGGGCTTTGATCAGTGGGATTTCATGGCGCTGCGGCTGCGAGATCCTGACGTGCCCAAGTCACTCCCTACTCGGGCATCAGGAGAGCAGGGATTGCAGGGCACCACACCAGGAACACCCCCAGATCTTCTGAAGATTGGAGGGGTAATATTTGGAGTTTTGAGATTTTCCCATATTACGCTTCTGTGCGCACCATGAAATTTAATGTATAAATAATCCTATGGAAGAACAGGCAGTTTCATTGTCTGCCTCACAGCTGAAGCTACCTTTAACCACAAATGTATGCTCCAACTCCTAATCCTTAGAAGAACATTATCAATTAAGAAAAAACCCTCAATAAATAAGAAAAAAAAATCAGTAATATAAAAAGAGAGAAACAAGATTTTAAATTTTAAAAAAAGAAAATAGGAAGGCACATAACAAGCGAAGATCAACATAACCAAACTTAGCAGTTTTTCTGTAACAAAAGGAAAGGTCTGAGGCTTTGGAATGATTTATACACAAGTACAGATACCACAGCACAACAGACATCAAAAATAGAAATTTAGGACAGGAAGAACAAGGCAAATGAACAAGTGATTTTGTAAACTGCTTATTTCACTTCCAAGTCCTTTCCCAATGAAAAATAACCTATAAATTGTTTCGACATTGCAGCTTGGATATCATTCTGAGGAGCAAAAAATTGTTGTGTACAAGGATACCAGAATAAAGTGCAAGAAAAAAATAATTATTTATGATGTTTTTGCCTCTAACACATAAATGGAAGAGTTTTGATATTCATTGCCACAAGAGTTCTTTAGACCAGACCATTTAAGAGTCAGACAAATAATAGACTACAATGTTAGGTAAATAAAAAATGCACCACAACGTTGTTAAACACAAGCTTGATTTTCACAAATAGTTTGAAAAAATGGGCATTTTAGTCACCTTCTTAGATTTTGCATGTACTATCAATACCCATCACCTGCCTGAGTATCCATCCACCTACGAGCTGCACAGGAGACTCATTTCTAATAATGGCTGGAATTCTGGTAAGTCCAAACCGGGAATTTTGGAGCAGTGGTTTGTGTCAGCCCAGCCAATAAGGAAAGTGGCTGCTCAGCCATGAAAGGCTTCAGAAATTTTATTTTCCTTTCTTTGCCCACGGCTCTGTGGTTCCAGCATCAGTTTATTTGAGCTGCCATAAATCCTGTCCTTTTGCTGAAAGACACATTGTCACTGTGGTGATTTATGTCACCTCTCAGTCAGAAAGTACAAAACATTCCACTACAGTAGAACATAATTTGCATGTCTGTTAATCAACAGATTAATTAAATTTGTAGTTTTAAAAATTCCTGATTTAGCAGTCACTTTTGAGAGAAAGGTATATTTCAGAGATTTTAAACCCAAATTCCTTCTGGATTTCAACCAGAACTGTCCATCACAGACAAAAAAAAAAAAATCTTGTGTACTCCTGGGATCAGAGAGCCCAATATTTTAAGTCACCATGCAGCAAGAATTTATGAAAGCAAGCCAAATACACCCATCTGGCTTCAATTTTAATCACAGTTAAGATTTCTCTTTATCTTTCATTCTAATTTTGTTTTAAAATGATGTCACTTCACAAGGAGATAAAGAGTGAACATTACAGGTCTTTAGATGGAATCCAATTCTTCAGCGTCACAGCTCTTTCAAGCATCAAGCGTATGACTGAGGCAGTTACTAAAAATATCCTGTCTATAACAAAGATTTATTAAGATTTCCTACTCTGAAAAGGTTCTGTGTGCATACACACACCATCAAGTCCATCTTACTTGCCATTCTTACCAGAAATCCAGCTGCAGTCAGCAAATTACGACAGCAGGAGGGAAGTTCTGTGTAACCAATAACCACAAGATAAATACTAAGAACAGGAGGCAGAGAAACTGGGTTTAAGAACATCCCTGGCAGCAAACCCCACACCAGACCAAGCAGCAGCAGAATCAGTGACTGCAGTGCTTTAAGAGGTTTCTTTTTTCCCCCACCGTGCTCCCTTTCAGCTGTTGTTGGATCTGCCACTAGGGCCACTCTTGGGATTCTCTCCACTGAACTGCAGCAGGATTTTAGTACCTGTGTTCTTCACAGACACATTTTCCTTTACTACTCTGGGCTTCTGAGAAGTTTGTCCTTTCCTAAATTTCAAAGACAAAAACTTAGGAAGTTGTTGGATTTTTTTAACACAATGAGAGAAAAAAAGGTCTCAGAGTGGGTGAATAAAGTACTTATTGATGGCTTGCCATATATAAATGAATATATATATCTCCAAAGATAGCAGGTACCCATAGAGAACACGATGGCCATTGCTTTCTCTGAGGCTCAGAAATAATGCCAGTTTCAAAATCAGGTATAATTACAGTTTTCAAAAGAAATTTCCTATCTGAAATCTGTAAGCTTTACAATAGTATCCTACTGCCTCGAAAACAAAACCATTGAAAATACACTGCTGTATTTCAGCAGCATTTTCCCCAAACTCATTAAACACCAAGCAATTCAGTTTAAACAGAGAAGCAAAAAAATTATCATCAATTAATTTTCAACAATACCTTTTATATAGATCCATGTACTCATATACAACACACGTGATTGTACACCTGTACACTCAGCAGGGATTTATATACACACAAAATATCTATAGAAAACCAAAGTTAATTACTGTTTTAGTAGCATTTGATCTATTTAAGCAGTCTCTATCCTAAGATTTTGAAATACAGTTCCAATAAATGCATTGTAGGGTACTCCTCATGCATTTTATGCAGTGCTGAATTTTGGAGGCCCTTCCATCTTACACTTTCATATCATAAGTCAGGCCCTTCACTGAAGTTTAACAGCCCAGAACATTGCAAGTGGAATAGTCTGCAGGAGTTTGGGAGGGGAAATTGAGTAAATCAAGATGCTGGCTATCCAAATAGTACAAATTTAATTATCATTCAACATTTCAGTATGTACTGCTGAATAACTGTATAAATGACTCCTGACCAGGAATGTTGGTGTGTAATTTTTCTAATTATTCCTTCATGTAAACTTCTGTTTAGTATTCAGAGCCAACAGGTCATGGTCTGACAAAGAATGACAGATTTTTGGGGGGGGTTGCAGAGCTAACAGCACAGTTTGTAAATGTGGCCAAGCAGAGGAAGGTTGAAGAAATCCAGCCTACCATGAGTGGGGGTTTTTTCCCTTCTCCTCACGCCTGTGGCTCTGCTCCTCTCATACTCAGAGCCCCCGGGGTGGCCTTCCCCCTCGATCAGGGTGTAGTATTTCCCACTCTCGTGCTCCAGGAAATAGTTTGGAGACTCAGAGCCTTTCATCCCAGACTTTCCAAACTTGCTGATGTCATCACAAGACATTATTCCAATTTCATCCCTAAAAACAGAAGACGATGGAGAAATGAACCGTTTAAGGTAAACTTCAAGCGTGCAACTGCCACTCCCAAACGCTACAAATAAAAAGCCTTGCAATCGAAATTCTGTGGGAGAACTTCATAAGAAGTGAGGCAATTCAACAAATTTAAATTAACAAAACCATCATTAGGTGCCACTTTAAGATAAGCATAGATATTCAGGAGTTCTCTAGGATCTGGGAGAGAACATAACGAATTGCTGTAATATGAGCAGACAAGGGTTGCAGAAACGCTTGAGAATAAGATAGAAGTGGATACACAAAAGTAAATAGAACTAATTGATTAAAGACTTCTTTAAATACTTCCTTGATTTAGGACTAAACCCAGGTTTTGCACAGCTAAGTGAAAGTTAAGTCACTCAAAACAATGATATGATGCTTAACGTATTTGTAGCTCCTATCAAGTTTTTATCTTGATGGTGGGGCTGGTTTTAGTTTCACGAATCTAATGAAATCAAAGCATAAAGTTTTATTTTTCAAAACCTCAAATTCCTTAGGACATAAATACCTGGGGCCATAAAGTCCTGACATAGGAGAGAGAATGAACACATCCTGGAGTGCGGAGTTGTCCATTTTTGAGGACATGCCCATCGTGCTCGTTGGGGTTGTAGAGCTGCTCGTGGGGCTGGTTGGAATCACAGGCTGCAAAAACCAAAAAGGCACATGAAGAATAAATTATTGTGTGCTGTGCTACAAGAAACAACAAAATTCATGGGCATAATTTTAAGGATTTTGACCTCTTTTTTGGATGAGTCATTTTTGCAAATTTCTGAAGTTTATTCCAAAAAAGTGTCTAGTGAAACTCTAGACTTCAAGACTGGTTATGAAAGTAACTGATAAATGACCATTAAATTAATTTAAAAGCCACCTCAAGGGAAAATCTGGGACTCAATCAAAATATGATCCTTAATCAATGCAAGAAATCAATTATATGAGGAGAAAGGACACACTGTATTAAATGCCATTAATACAGAAGTTAATTACAGAGCTCTGGAATACTTGCACTGAATGAAATGATCGTGTTGGTTTCAGTGGAAGATTTATTGTTAGCAAGGACAGAACATCTTGATTTTTTCAAGAAAGCAGAAT
>WEIT01002178.1:21941-88430 GCA_013389985.1 Dryoscopus gambensis | reverse complement strand
AATTATGATTCTTTAATGTACAAATATAAAGAGAGGATCTCTCTGGGAGCCCTGTGCAATTGCAATTTCCATTTTGCTGCCCCTGGAGGCTCCATCTGAAGTTCAAAAGTAGATACATGAGCATCTTGCCAGAGCAAAGGATGTTATTCCTGCAGTATTGTGACAGAAAAATCCCCTCTGGGTGTCACAGGGCCCCGTTCCTCCTCCCCAGGGGCAGTCACAGAGAAAGAAAGATGGCCCTAAATCCCACTGTCAGCATTCCTGGGCTGCAAGGATTACACGAACTCCTTAAGTGAAGCCACTGTGTAGGATTCAGGCACTCTGAGAAATGAAAGATTTAGAAAATGCCAGGCAGGGAGGAAATCTGCCTGGATAAGCTCGAAGGGTTTATTTTGTTTCTTTAATTTAAAAATAATTCAGAAACACATTCAGGTATCATGTGACCCAAACAAAACAGCTCTAAGAAGCTCCCACATTATGGAAGTGCATCAGACAGGATGTTAAATGGCACTAAAGACAACCATCAGTGGTTACTGACTCACTGGAAATCCTTTCCTTTAACAATGACATTTTGAGCTCACTGTTTCAGCCAGTTTCTCCTGCATCTTGTTGATGCCGTAGGAAGAACCAGCTGTGATGCTCACAATTGTCTTTTTTTTTTTTCTTTGCATCAACAGGTTTTCAAGGAATGAGTACACAGAAAATACCAGAGGTTCTATTATCCCTGCTACCAAAAACTCCAGCTGCATGAGAGGCGTGGAACAGAAGCAGAGTTCTGGAATTTAATGGATCTGACACACCTGATTACAAACAAGTCGTTGACAGACCGTGAAATAAGGGAAACAGGGAGGCACTGCTGCCTCTGCCAGTCAGAGCAGCCACTGAACCTTGCTCTTCACAAAACTATCTGTAAATGTTCTTTCCTTGTCTGAATTCGTGTGGTTCCCAAAGTCACCAAAACATGGAGAAAACAATCTGATTGACCATACAGCATTGCCACACTGGTTTATCTCAGCACTCTGCTTCCCAGGAGTTTGGGACAGGCTCCTGTTCCTCTCACTGCGAGGAAAAATTCCAGTATTTTCTCTTGAATGAAGGATTCACCATGACACTAGCATTGCAGCAGCCACCTTACCTGCAGTGCAAGAGGCTTCCACCTCACGTTCTTCAGAAGGGCAGGAGCAGAAACCAGGGTATTCTGAGGACGTTTTTTCAAGGTTAAAATCACTCCATTTGGGTCTTCCCACAGTGCATTGACTAGGTTCTTTAACTGCCAGCCAACCTAAGGGAAAAGTCCATAATTGAATTTTGAAAGCTTTCCATTTGACTTGAAACGTGAAGGAAATGTTCTGTTAACCAGCAAGGTCTATTACAACCTGCTCCTTGCAAACATAAGCAGTTTTTATAAACTCTGTTGGACTGAAATCATGCTGCTGCAGATGGATTTTTATTTTTTTTTCCTTCAGCTATGTTCCTGAACAAAGTAAGGCAGAAGTGAACACTGTTCCCTTTCAATAATTTGTGAGATTATTGAACGTTTTAAATCAAAAGATGAGGTCCTAGAAGGCATGAAACATTTCTGTCTGGGTTCTGAGTTGCAACAGTGAGTGCTGAGGAGGAAACCAGACTGTGCTAGAACAACACATGTGGCATGTACATAACAGCTGTAAGACCCTGACTGGAGATAAATGATCATTTATTGGTTTATTTATACAGCCCCTGGACACAGCTGAGCCTCCAAGTCACTGTAAATTGCAAACAGAGCCCTGAAAAAGGACATCACTGGTACAGCAAGATGTGCCACCCAGAAAAAAACTACTAAGAGACATTTCTTAGTCATCTTGATTATTTAAATAGGAATTTGCTATGAATTATTTATACACAAAGGCAGAAAAATTATTTTTAGGGCTTTTCTTTTCCCCCCGCATTTTCTGTCCCAGTCAGAGCAGATTTTTGGAGAAGTAAAACTTAGCCATATTAAAGACCTGCCATAAATGTTGTGACTGCCACAAATCTGAGCCCCAGTGTTGAGCAGACCTGCTCTGAGCAGGAGGTGGAATTTCCAGACACAGCCTGCCCAAGGCAACTGCATCAGCCATAAAATGACCTTCTAAGAATGAAAAGCTTAGTGAATCCCAGAACAGGGACAGCACCAATATATGCAAGCAGTAAATATTTTTATATTTGCCATGTTTGACCTGTCAGAGTTCGCTAACAACATTTGAATCATAATTTCTCTTCTGACTAAAGTGTGTATTCCCACTGCTATTAAAAACCAGGTAAATAAAAGATTTAGGTGCTCAGACATAGAGCAGTCTACATTCACCTCCTTTGCTATATCTGGTGGAGTTTATAATGACTTCCTTTTAGAGGAAGATAATATCTGATTGCACAAAAAGGTGAAGGGAAAATAATACCTCCAAGAGATTTGAACTAAAATCCTCTTCTAAGGGCTGGAGAGAATACAGATCCAGTCTGGGATACGGACTGGAAGGTTCCAACCTGTCTCCACAGTGGGCCAAAGCCAGGATCCCACTGGGAACATCCACCTGGGGCAGAACTGCAAAATGTAGCGGAATTCCAGAAAGGATTCTGATAGTTTTTAAAAGTTCTATTCTATTTTTAATGCTGCTGTTCTATTGAAAACTTTCTAAAAATGCCCTGGCCACAGGAAACCAGAAGACAGTAGTAATTGTAAATAGGTCACATCCACACAAATGCAAGGATGGCAGCTTGCATCTCAAAAAACTCCTCCAGAGTGGGCTGTGCTTGTAAAAAGACAGGAGACACATATTTTTGCCCTTTTACTCAGTTATAGAAATCAAATGGAACTCTCTTTGATTTTTATAGATTGATGTAATTTTCAGATTGCTGAAATCCTCAGAGTTCCGTGAGCTCCTTTTAGAAAAGAATGATAAATAATTAAGCTAACGATAAAGTATTCCAATGAGAACCTTAATGACAAAACCATTAAATACCAAGATCCATCAGAGAACAGTCTGCAGTCATTACTACTGGGCCATGATAAAACGCTCTCAGGAATTTGGACAAGTTATTATAAATTGTATTACTAAAAATATCTTTGAAAAAAGAGAAGTCATTACAGTGGATTAAAAAACTTGGTTGAAAACCAGTCCTTGAGACAGATTTTGACATTTACTCCTAAAGAATCAGTCTTTAAAGCAATTACTAACTTCTAGCTCTGGTAAGATGCATTCACCAGAAGGGTACTTTGCTCCTTTAAGATTTTTAACACATATAGTCAATCAAATTCTACAAAATTCTAAGATATCTCAGCAAGGAAAGTTCAATTAAAATTAGAACAATGAAGAAATAAAAGGCTAATGTGATACTTTTAATTTTCCTCCATAACTGAAAATGGATGCTAATTTAGATGCTAAAGATGGAAGAAAGCCAGAAGAATGTAAAAGAACTTACTCAAAATGGTCAGAGACAGGGAGATATTTAAAATTTTGGTGGTTTACACTTAGGATTGCCATAATCATGAATTTTTATTTGTTTGTACATCCTCAGTGCAGAAAGAAGAGCTCCAGGTAAAAAAATCCCTGTGGGCTACTGTCTGTATTAAAGAATTTGTTAGTTTTCTCATGGAAACTATGCAGGGAAAAATTAAAAACATAGCAACTTTCAGAATAATAGTTTTGAAACTATTAATCCTTACAATAATAAATTTCTTTACCAGAAAATTCCACAATGCTGAGGTGATTTTGTAGACCCAAACCTGATAACTTTGTAGCTGGGACTGCTTAACTAATATGTTCAGAAAAACATGAAAAACATAACCCATGTCAATAACAGCAAACCGGTGTTTTTAGTTCTCTACTATCTTCTTTAGACTCTCCCCATAATGACTTTGCTCCTTCCCATTCAGAAGATCTGGATTTGCATGAATGGGATTTGGAATGCATCCTACCAGCAGTAGGGATTTCAGAACTGCTATAAATCCAAACTCTGTTCATGCTGGAAAAGCACCTTTTCTCCCTTTTTAAAATAAATAACTACCTGCCTGGGGATGACTCACTGCAGAGCTGGATGAAAAATTCATACAAAAAATTCCTAATGCTACAGATGCACAAAAACCCCCCCCCAAAACCAGTGCATTTTTGGGTGTCTGCAGAGGCATTAAGTGCATGATATATTTGTCTATCAAAAGGAACCGAGAAAACAGCTGAACTGTTGAACATGGTGGTGTTTTTTAGAGCATTCCAGTGGTCTGAACCCCCACAGCAGTTATTCACCTCCCTGCCAATTTCCTCCAAACACGTTATACCGACTTGTTCTGGTAGGAATTTAGAAGTAAAATTTAGCTCAGGTAGTGGGGAGTGCACAGGGGAGAGAGGCATCTGTTCCTTTCTCTGCTTCCCCTGAAAATTCTGGGGACGAGGCAGGAATGGGGTTCCTCAGCTGCTTCACTGCCTTACCAAACCCTACCAGGACTCTGAAAAAGAGAAAAGTTTTAAGGAATACAGAACCACTGAGTGCAGCTCACAGGAGGAAGGCAGGTTACACCTGAATTTGCTTGGGGGACTTGTGCCTGTTCTGTTCACTGTATCACCTGCCAGCTTTGCTGCTACCTGGGGTGGGGAGGCACAGAGCAATAACTAACAGGAATTTAAAAGCTTCCTTGTCAGACATTTGGTCTGGAAATCAGTTGTGCCAAATATTTTCGAAATATTTATATCCTACTCTGTTGCACACCACCTGAAAACAAGTAATTCTGCTCTGACTGCAGTAACCCCTCACAGGAACCAGGACAGATGTTTCCCCTCATGACTCTTCAAATACATAAGCACAGCCATCTGGATATTTACTTGAACCTGCAAAGTTTGACCTCTCTTCATATTTGCATTAAAAAACCCCCAGCTTGTGTAAACCCAACTTTTTTCAAGGAAGCAGACTATCATCTTTTCATACTTTAAGTCTGTAATTCACTTTGCCTCATTAGGGAATTAATCAAGGGAGCTGGTTTGATTAACATGGAAATCAGAAATTATTATTAGACAAAAATGTGCTGGAAGATCATAAGACTGTTTTCTGCCACTGAACGGGAAGCTCGTCATTAACACCTGTAGCTGATTCACTCTCATTAATATTCGAGCTGCTCCTAACAATAATTGATGATGGAAAACCAAATGTTTTCCCATTATCTTACATAGTTATTTTCACTAACTAATGGAGAAACACAGCAAGAATCCAAGAAGAAGCAAGGTCTACTACAGGAAGAGAGGCTTTACTGAGCCTTTCTGAAAGGCAGAATCTGGAGAATAAGTAACATGTGGCACTTTGTTTGGAAACAGAAGGACATCTTTTGGGGAAAGAAGTTGGAATTCTCATGACATCTTTTGTCCTTTTTCCCCCCTCTGCTTACATTTCCCAACACAGAGAGTGCTGAAACACAGATGGTGTGACCTGGCACTACATTTCCAGATTTACCTCCACCTAAAATGAGCTCTCATTAGGACTCATATTTACAATTCAGCAAACAGACACCGAGGGTATTAATTCAATGACTGTCTTCACACAAATAAATTAGTGCTGAAATGATTTCATTGTGCCAGGCTCTTGACACACTTAATTTCAAGCATGTAATTTGACGATGAACAGTATGAAAGGGCATTAGGCTGCTGATCAGGTATTTAGAATCAAAGTACGTTTGGGGTTTGAAGGGACATGTAAAGGTCATTTAGTCCAACCCCCCTGGCAGGAGCAGAGACATTGCCAAGTGGATCGGGTTGCTCCAAGCCCCGTCCCACCTGGCCTTGGACACTTCCAGGGATGGGGCAGCCACAGCTTCTCTGGGCACTCTGTGCCTGTGTTTCACTGTAAAAAATTTTCTTCCTTATATCTGGTCCAAATCTCCCCTCTTTCAGAATAAAGTTGGTCTCTCTACAGGAGACCCTACTAAAAAGTCTGTCCCCATCTTTCTCCCACACCCTTGAAAGCACGGGATCCATCGTTCCAAAGAACCGCCTCACCGAGCGTGAAAGTGCAACTACTTCAGTTAAAACCAGCAGCGGTTTAAAGAGAATATAAGAAACACGTAACACAACAGATTAATAGCAGACATTTCTGTGGCCTCTTGCTCTGGCACAGAATTGTTTTATGCCTTAAGGAGCTGTTTCTCTTTCTGACCTTTATTGCCTCTGTCTGTGGAGAAAGAGGAATTCTGTCTCAGACCCAGCTGGCTGAGTTAACCAAACTGAAATCCTTAAATCATTTCTCTTCCTGTGAGACAGATGACACATTTTCCTTTTTACCCATTACATTTTTTTAATGCTCATATCTAGCTTAACACCCTTGATGGCTGCAAATGACCTGAAGATCACACAGTATTTCAGACAAGATATTACTAATGTCAAGACAATGGTATCCAAACTCAGTTTCTCCTGGAAACGTGTTCCTGATTAATGCCAAGTTCATCTTTGCCATTTTCAGTCCCATCAGCTCTATGGTGCTCAGTTGGTTTGGGATTAATTACTACATTCTGACACCTGGAGTCTTGCCAGGTGCTCCTGAGTAACATCGAGCTTTTAACAGGAATTACTAAAAGCCTTATTATTGCTCTCTGTCCTATGAAATAACCTTCAAATCCTAACCCTCACAAAAAAAAAACAAAAAACAAAAAAACAACAAACAACCAAAAAAAAAAAACCCCACAGAGAAATTCAGTCTTCCCTTGTTTTTTTACAAATCCCTTCTCTATCCAGAAGTAGATAAAATATTTTACAGATAGTCAGGTAGATGAATCAATATTTGCTTGATCTTCAATATTTTCACTGTCTGAAAAACTATCCAAAAAGGAACGTTAACATCATTTAATTTTCATAAATTTATGCTGAAAAAGAATTACGCCATGAAATTTACCATTTCAGCTAAGCAGCAGAAAATACACCACCTAAGGTGTAATTGTTAATTTTGCAAACAAAGAAGTGCTACAGTGGCATCTTTAGTACTTCTGTATAATTTTATGGGAGAGGAAGTAAAAATCTACAAGGCACTGCCAGAATTGGTGCCTGTTGTTATTGTAGGGAAAAATAAAGAGTTAAGGTGGCAGTAATTTAGAATGTAAAACTTACTCTTAAAGTTTCTTATGCTGTTTTATTAAAATCTTATAAGCAAGAAGAACAAGCAGAAAAGCAAATAAGGGAATTGGATAATGATTAAATGATCTTAACAGCCAGTGGTGAATCGCCTGATTTAATTAATTTCTTGCTTAAAGTACTATTATTTTTTCTTTGATCATTTTAATTGTATTACAGAGTGTTCCTTGGTTAGACCAGATTCCACGTGGAAAGGCTTTTATTTCCCACTCTTTCAGTTGTTGGGTTATGTAATTTGGAAGCAGCTCTCCTTTACTACTTCCTCAACACTTCTGAACTCTCAACTACATTGAAAAGCCATTGGAAAAGTAAAGTAAAACTTTAAAAATCATGACCATTCCCTGGGGAGCCTGTTCAGTGCCCAACCACCCCCTGGGGGGCAAGAACATTTTCCTGAAATGCAACCTAAACCTCCCCTGGCACAGCTCCAGGCCTTGCAGTCTCACTTTCACTCTTTGAGCACCACAGTTCTGCCCTACCCAGGAGTGAATCCTCGCCCTGGACAGCTCCATAACTCCCTGTGAAAAACGCAGAGTGCTACAGCTGGGAATTTAGAGAGGATGCTGAGGAGGGTCACGTGTTAGGATGACAAACTGGAAGTGCTCAAATTATCCACCTCACTAAAAAAAAGTGATGAGCTAATTTGATTGCATCCTGAAAATACCTAAAAGAGAAACCTGCTCTCCAATTTAATAGATAAAAATATATCAAGATCAAAGGACTGGAAGCTTGTGCCAGACAAATATAGACTACAAATAAAATGACTTTTTTCCCCCCAGCAATGAGAATAATTAACTACCGGAGCAATTTATTACGGGTTGTGGGAACATCAGTGAAAGTTTTAAAACTCAAATGATCATATTAAATGAATATGAATTTATCTAGAAAATACACTGGCCTAGTTCAGACAAAATCAGATTGGTCCTGGTAGTCAGCTATGGGATTGGAATCTGTTAAAAGAGATCCATACTTTCTCTGCTCAGGGAAGTATTTCCACCAGTGGCAGTACAAAATGACATTTTCCAATCATCTTCAGAACAGGTTCTTCCAAACACATTCTGTTGAAGGGGATTTATATTTGATATAATATAAAATATTGGTATCAAAATGCTACGGAAAGGTCAATCTTAAACAAATGTCTTGGTTAGGATAACCCAGATAAAATCTTCTCTGGAAAACCTGTAGGAACACCAGAGATATGCAAGTTCTCTGACCCCCCCAGTCATTAATTTCGAATGGGTTACACCCCTTTTTATGAGCTGGTTGTGCTAATATCAGAATATTGATTATGTGGAAATTTAATGAGCTGTTGCCTTTGAATTATTCCAGTCCACTAATGGAAATAATGCTAATTATAAGCAAAATATGGATCATCACAAGGTGATAATGTGGGTGAAGAAGGAGCACAGCTAAGGGTGGTTTGCAGCAAGGAGTGCCAGAAGTGACTTAAAGGACGCACTTGAAGATCTAAGGGATATTTAAAATGTTAAAACTTCTAATCCATGACGGGGGGGAGTTGGACACACACCTCTGAAACATGCAAACACACACTATTACTGCCTGATTTTCCAAACTGAAGACATTATAATGAGACTTTCCCAGCCGTTTTAAAGGAAGAATAAATTTCCAAAAGAATCAGTGCCATTTATCTCTTTCCTTAGCTTGTTCAAAACTTCAGAATGAATAATTAATATATTGCGGGGGGTTTTTTTTAAAAAAAAAGTCTTTTATGGCACTTGACTCAGCTGTAGGCCTGTGCCCTGAGGTGGAAAGGGATTACAAGTATCAACCACCTTGAGCCTGCTGCAGTAGCAGACATGGAAAGAGTTGCTAAAAAAGCCAATTCTTGAGAAACTGAATGGGGAATTTCACCCATGGGAGGAAAGATTAAATCAAATCTGTCACTTGAAGAGTGTATTTGATGGAGAAAGCCAGTCTAATACATATTTCAACTTGTAACTATGACAACTCTAATACAGATAAGAGCTGTGTGTGCCATTAACATTTATGGTATAAATGAATAAGTTATACTTCTTTTCAAGAGAAAATATTTGCTCTCTAATCATAAGATTTTAATAGTCAGACTTTCATATTTCCACTTCACACAAGTGACAGACAGAAAGATATTTCTTAATTTTGCAGCTGCTCTGTCTGAAGGTGGGGTTCACTAGGACAAAGTGAAACAGCTAAATTAGAAGTTTCTTAGGAAGTCTTCATTGTCCTTGTCACTATTCATGCCTAATAATAAACACCAGTGTTCCTTTCACCTGTAGCTCCAGCAACACTGGAGCTACTTAAATGCTATTTAAATTACATACTGCAGTACTGAGGTTCAGCATCCCACTTCTCCATGCACGTGCTTGGGAGCATCTTAAAAATAAATCTCCATCTGAGAATGCCCAAACCCCAAACCTGGCAGATTTCTATCAACACTTTAATCATTTTTATATCTTCCCCCCAACAGATTCAGAATACATGGCTGTTACAGCACTTCTGCATTATTAATCTGGATCCTGCATTAAACAGAATGCAAAATTCTGTTCAAGAGGAGAAGTTAAACCAGCTGGCAAGTGCATAATGAGAAGTCTGAGAACTTCAAGGAAATATTCTTGGATCTCCTTATATAAGAAGAGTATGATGTTGAACAGCAGCTGTGCAAAATGTAAATTTGGCTTAATCCTTCTGGGCTGGTTACGGACTCAATTTGTGCCTTTTCTTATTAAAAATAAGCAGTGAATATGATGTTTGAAGAGACATAAATAATAATAATAATATAGTCAGGCAAAGAAGAATTAGTACCTTTTTTCCACTGGGAACAGACAAAGCCTGCAGCACAGCACTTCCAAAGTACTTACCACGGTTTGGTGGTTGACCTGGATCACCTCATCACCAGCATGGATTTTCTTGCACTGGTCAGCAGGAGACTGAGGACAAGAGAGAAAAATTTACTTTACAGAGAGGATGTGGAGGTGGAAGGAAGGAGCAGGAATTAAAACAATGAATTCTGAAGAAGACAAGAAAGCTGTGCCCAAAGAAGGCATACTGTGGTCAAATAATGATAATTGGTCATTTTCATAAGGAACATTTTTTTTTCTGATAATATTTGATGAAGTAATCTACAATTCCACTGGCATTTTTGGCTGGTTGAGCTATTCCATCGTGTTTAGCTGAGCAGTTACAGCCTTGTTGGGAATAGCCTGGGTGAATTCACACCACATGGAATTAAATCTGTTACAACACACCCCGGGACAGGGCTGGACCAGCCACCTGTGGGGCATAAATCAGGGCTCATTCCTCTACAGAGCAGTGTTACTGCTGAAGTGCACTGAAGATACTCTGCACACACAGGGTATTTGTATCTTCAAATCCAGCTCCAGCACTTCCAAGGCAGTGCTAAATGAACCATTTGAACACAGAATGTGGCAATTTACAAATGGATGTAAGCGACTTGCTCTTCAGGAGATTTTATGTACGTACACCATTCACAGAATTTTGTGATCCTGGAGCTGATAAACTCCTTTATCCTAAATATGGCTTGTTCTGAGCACATGAAAATGGATTAAACCCCATTGAAGAGCCACTCAAACATGGCCAACTACTATTTTACAAATAGTTTTTAGATGCTTTGATGAAATCTTAAATCTGTGAAAGAAATCCATGGGGCATTGTGGAGATGAGCAGGCTGAGAAGTAGAGAGCTGAGAATTCAAGGCAACAGTAATTCTTGTAAGTACAAGAGTGTTCTATTGACACACCAACCGGCATTCAGGAGAAAATAACCACAAAGAATCAAAGAGCTGAGACATCACCTTGGAAAACAAATCCCAGTGGAAGTTGGCTGTTCAGCCAGGAGACTTAGACAAGGTGGGATGTTTATTCGTTAGGTACAGAGAGAGGAGAGGACTGATTGTCCCTTGTCAAACAGTGCAGAAACTTTTAAAGCAAAATAATCCTCGAGAAACAGTTCAAGCTCCCTGCCAAGCAAACGGACTCCTAAGAAAGGCAGAGAAGGAGCCACTGGCAGCTACAGGGAGTGGCCTGGCTCTAATCCTGCTGAAGAGCTGCATGCAGAAACAGCTGTTACCAAAATGTAGCTGAGTTCCTGGGTATCTCTTGAAAACATAAATTGTTAAACACAATAAACACAGGAGCCAGGTGTCAAATGTGAAGGAAGAAAGGATTTATCTGAGCTGAAAGTGATGTGCAGAACTTTATGGTCATGACCTCACTGCAGGCAAGAGCTCCTCAGCTGCACTGTCTTCAACCAAAAGTCCTGCTCATTCCTTTTGTGGATGGAGATTAAAAACATGAGGTAAACAAATAAAAGGAACAAACAGAAGGCAATACAAGAAAACCACAAATTGCCACTGACAAGGAGATGACTGCAATTATTTCCGAATAAAATGCCAGAGAGACTCATCTCTGAGGGGCCGAATGGCTCCCCCAGGGCCAGCCACGGCTGCTGCGAGCAGGCAAAGCCATTGATTACCCGATCAGTCAATCAGCCAAGAGGGCAAACGGCCAGTGCTGGCCACGCTGGCCCCCAGTGTGCCGGCGCTGTTCCAAGCACAGCTTTTACCTTTGGCCTGCTGCCGGTTGTTCATTCCCAGCCTTTCTCTGCCCAACACCAGCCTCGCTCCAGCTCCTCCCCTTCCCCATCTCTGACCAGGGCTGTGGTCACCCCGGGCTGGGGGCTCCAGCTTGGAACTGAACCCTGGCGGTGCAGTCGGACCTCACCTCCTGCCCCTGGCTCCTTCTGCACTACAGCAAACAGGATTTTGCCCCCACGCTTTATGGGGTGAGGTGAAGAGCTACCTGGCTCCAGAGCCACTTTCTCCTTTTTGCGGAGACTGGTGGAATTTTGGCAGGCTGCTCCTTTGCCCAGGAGCAAACATGTAACAGAAATATTCCTGGAATTCAACATGAATACAAACTCTTTGGCTTCACATGGGCCATGAGAGGTAAGCAGGAAACTGCAGTAAACACCACCATTCATAATGTTTAACTTCAGTTGACGCTGCTTGGAAAAGCGAAGGCCTGGTTCTTTCTCTTTTTAGCTGCTTTCCTGACTGGGATGAGGCTGAGCTAATTAAACACTGGCTCTGAGGTCAATTATCCCTTCAAAAGGAATGAAAAATCAATTTGCTGAAACACAAGATGTTAAAGGTCTTTGAAGCTGGTTTATCTGCACATGTGATTACACTTCCAGCAAAACCAAAAAAGCTACTTCTTCTGGTCGTGTCGTAGCAAAAAGTTTTGATAGACAAAATAAAAAGTAAAAAATCTAGTGGCTGGCCATTTAGTAACACCTCCTGTGAATTTCAGTTGTAAATATATAAATATTTCCCCTACAAACTGCATTATATTTCTGAAATGAATTAGAATTACAGTAAAAAAGTGGATTAATTACAGCGTGAGTATTTCAGTGACTATGAACATCATCTGTCCAACATAATCAAGATGGATCAGTCATAATTTTCAGGACCCAAGATACACATATAGTTATTTTTAGACTTCTAAAGGCTGCCAATGGTGACAGTATAAACAAAAAAATTTCAAGTTTAATTTGCATTAGAATTGTCTTCCCAAATTGTGACATACAAATCATCTGGCTTTCCCCGGGTTTGCACTGACAAAACCCATGTAAATACTACTCAATAGATATAAATCAATTAAAATATCCTGCATGGAGCTCACTCATATGGGCCAGCAGAGCACTGGCACTTGCCAGCCAGGATTTACATCTCACAGAGCTCATTTTGTGTCCCTTGGGTGTCAGCAATCCATAATTTCAATATCGGCTTTATAAAATCTAAACTTGTCACTTGCCCAGCTCTGAGCTGTTGAACAGACCCGAGCCTGAACGGGGACAGTGTGACTAAAAGAGAAGATGAAAACCAGAAGGGTCTTATTATGAAGTCTGTCACAGTAATTAGATGGCAGCAGTTGAAGTCAATTTAATTTCTTCCAATTTATAATTATGAACTGCACGTTAAGTAACAAGGAGGATGTTCAGAAGCTGTGCTGTTGTTCCTGTCACACTCTTCGGTGTCCCTGGGATCTCTCGCACAGATCTTTGAGCTGCAGAACTCTGTGTGATTTTGGTTCAGTTTTTTTAATACCTCTGGCACTGCAATGAAAATTATAATTGATCTCTTCTGCATTTTTACTACAAATGATGGAAAACATAAAATACAATGTAGTTAATATAAAGGAAACCACTTTTGCCAGAGAGAAAAAGTGTGAATGTTGTTAGAAAGGAGTATTTGAGGAATCACTGGGGGCAGAAGTTTGAGAATTTCATTTATTATATTGTTAGTTATTGATAATTTCAACATGGCTGCTTTTCTATGTCTATTTTCAAGGGCTCTAAGTATTTATAAAGGTAGTATGATGCATATACATAAAAAAAGAAAAAGATTGTTAATAAAAAGTGGCTTGGTTTAAAGCAAGCTTACAGATTACAAAATGTGCTGCAGATACACAGAAAATAATTGTAAGCATGATAAGAATATTTTGCAATAAAGAATCTTACATTTTCAGTTGTTCCTGTGATTACATGTAGTCCATCATATGTTGATTTGATATACATTCCCTGGAAAAAAGAGCAAAAAGCATAATTAATATTTGTAGGTAACAAATACATGACATTTGCATGATAATTAAAATCATATGTTTTCTCCAGTCTATGGACCATAACATTTGAGCAAACTGGAAGGAACTGTGGTCAATTAACATTTGCAAATCCAAGTTTAACAAATCTATATCAAGACCACTGTAAACAGAATTTTCTTACTTAATGCTTTTTTTATTCTAAAGTTTGTGAACAGAGTTCAACACTGAGCATCAGAATAAAAATTTGTGCCTATTCCGCATTTGAAATATTTAACACGACCTCTTTTTATTACAAGTGATATCAAAGAAGTATTGAAATCGAAAGCATGAGCAGGAGTATTTTTTAGACTTAAATGCCCCATTTTCAAAGAGTTCCTGATTCAGTAAAAATGAATCCATAGCCTAACTCAGAAAAGACAGGAGCCAGTGCTCATATTGCCAATTTATGAGGAAAAATGAGCTTAGTGAACTAACAGGAGCCTTGTAATTAGTCCATCAAGAATTCTGCTTAAGGAGGGGACTGACAAGATCGAGAGAGACAACCAGAGCAGGGATCTGTGAGGCTGAACACACTCCGAGCCCCAAATGTCAGGGAGGCTCCGTGGCTCGTGTGCTTCCCTCTCAGGAGCGAGGTCAGAGCTTCCCATCTCTTCACACAGCATGGTTATCCATCACATTTTGAAATCTAATTAATCTAATTGGTACACTATGCTGCTGATTTATTATTCTTTCAATAGTTCTGCATCACCTTGTGCTGTCAGCCCCAAAGTTTAGAGCCCCCAGCAATAACCAAGAACATTTTGTTCAGAGAAAGCAATTTCCAGATTCCTGAATGCTAATGGAGATCTTCAGGCAAGGTGGGGCACACAAACACCACCTCCCAACC
This sequence comes from Dryoscopus gambensis, assembly GCA_013389985.1. NCBI lineage: Eukaryota > Metazoa > Chordata > Aves > Passeriformes > Malaconotidae > Dryoscopus > Dryoscopus gambensis. The sequence goes on along the minus strand of WEIT01002178.1, from coordinate 73,809 downwards.
CCTCAAGAAAAACACAGAAGTTAAAAATCCTACAAAGTTAAGGTGATATTGCTCTCCACAACTACCTAAACTGGAAGGTTAGGAAAGGATGGAGCCAAACTCTTCCTGACAGCTGGAGGATGAGAAGCAAGAGACAGAAGTCGGAACTCTGGTAAAGAATTTTTTTCAATTTTACCATGAAGAAGATAGAACACTGGAATAGGCTGGCAAAGCTGTAGAATCTCTGATTTGGAGATGATCAGATCTTGACTGGACATGACCCTGAGTAACCTCCTCTAGTTGGAGTTGTTTGGATTTTTCATGAGAAAATGTGACTTCTACTTTAATGTAAACGAATTCCGTTTCAGCAGGTTTTAAATTTATTGAAATCTTAAAAATAATGACTGGCTAAACCTGATTGCTGCCTGGTTGCTTAACTCTGCTGCATAGGAACTCTGCTTTAGATTTTACTCCTCATGCTTACCTGTTCTCTTAAATAAGTCTGCTTTATAAACTGCTTCATTTGTAAAAACCAAAATTTTTGGGTTTTGGTCCAAATTAAATCTTGCCAGTCTTGAAATCAGTTTCATAACATGGGATTAGTTGGAAGAAAGAAGCTGCTGGTGGGCCTTTCAGTATTTCCCTCTTTAGGGCTGTTTAATTTTATCAGTGTTTGCGGTTCTGTTGTCTCTGCGGTCCCTTCAACAGCAACTGACAAAGTTCTCTTTGCCAACTGAAAGACACAAACAGGAGCACTGAATCCTGGGAAACTGAAGGTTCCCATGGACAATGGGATGTAGAGTCGCCATTAAAATTCCGGAGCAGAAATTTTGTCCATCTAGAGTGAGTTACGCTGGATTTCCAAGGTGAACTTTTCACCAGAACGTTACACAACATTCCTGCCCCACAGGAGGCTGCTCTTTTAGCACTTGGTGAACTTCAGGAACACATTTCCAGCCACACTTTTAATACCAAATTTAATATCACAGTCCTAACTTTCCACTTGCTTTGACGAGATTCATTCCCCACTCAAAAAACCCAACAGATTAAAATCTTTAAGGCCAAAAGAGGGCAGCGTGTTAAACTTTTCACTAAATTTTACCACTTTTTTCTTCTGAAAGTTCTTAGACTCTTGTTAATCTGTGTATTTCCAGAAAAAACCAAATTATAATTTTATCTCCTAACAGATGCCATTGGAGAGACATAAAACCTGACTAATCACATAGAATTACCCTACATTTTGCTATCTGGTCTTTCATCCTAGTTATTAAACTTTAGGAATATATAAAAAAATAAACAATGTTGGTGAATGACTCATAGCCTTCAAATTATCCTAAATAGAGCTTTCATTCTTGTTTTCCCAAAAGAAAAATAATGACCTGGTTTCTTGTTGACCATTACAGGAGCAAAGTATCCCCTTGACATACCTCTTACCTGAAAAGCTTGAAAGGTTATTTTATGTAAAAAATAGAAAGGTTCTTCTAGTAATTTTTACTTCATATGGTTTAGAATATAAATTATTTTATATAAAATAGATATATATATACACGACATATTCTGTATTTCAAAAGTTTAATTTGCTCATATATATATATATATATGCACACATACATAAAGTAGTTTATGCATGTGAATAAAAGGCTTTAAGAAGCTCACTTTCATCAAACTTCCAGTGAAAAATTAAAATTATCTATTCTGGTTTATAAGAAATAGCCAAAACTGCAAAAAAAATATTTTTTTTTCAATTTTAAGAGCTGTTAGCTCTGTGCAATAGAGCTGGACCTTTCTGTCAATGTAATGGGCTGTTGTCTATGTTCATCATGGTTTCATTCCACTCATGGAAGCATTTTTATGGTCAATAAGCCTAAACCCATGAAAATACATTTGAAAAATTTTGCTGGATAGTATAAATTCAGGCCAAATAGTGATTTAATGCTGCAGCTGAAGAACTGAACCAGCAACCCCTGTTCTCCCAAGCCCAGATCCTGTTGTGACAACCGCTAACACTGGAACTCTTAGAAACAGTTATTTTGTTTAAAATTATTTTCTATTTCACCTGTGGTTTAAAGCAGTCACATTGATTCAGCATATTCAAGGAGTCAGAATCTTCTCTGAGATTCTTCTGCACTTTGGGAGGTGTTTGAGGTCAGGCTGGATGGGGGTCTGGGTAACCTGGTCTGGTGGAAGGTGGGAATGAGATGAGCTTTAAGGTCCTTTCCGACCTAAACCATTCTGTGATTTTGTGATTTTTACGTAAGCATAATCTTTAATTAACTTGTAAAGTAATTTATAAAAAGAGTATCCACATATCTGCTATTTTGATCCTATTCATTTCTGTAATGGAACCTGATGGAAATGCAGATATTCTCCTGTCAGTTAATTATTCTCATATAACTTTACACAAACTGATTGCAAGCTCTTCACAGGTTTTGGCTGTAAAATAGGAAAAGAAATTATGTGTTCTTGCCTGTTCAGTGCCCTCAGCACCACCTTCCTCCCCCTGTGCCCAGCAGCTCGTCTCCCCTCTCTGTTCAGTGCCCCAAAGCCAACCTTCCCACAGCTTTTTCCTCCTCACAAGCAGTTCCAGAGTCAGGATCCAGACAGAAGGGGTGGAACTCGTCTGCTGAGGCAGTGAAATCCAGAGAACTGTTTGGTCACCTTGGAGTGACCAGGAGCATGCGCAGGTTTGGCCAGTGTGACAGAGACCCTTCTGGAGTGGCACCTACACCTGAGTCCTGCTCTGGAGGGTTCTCCTACTTCTTTCCTTCCAGTTTCCACTGCTGCCCTCTCCACCCAGCTCTCTTCCTACCTTCTTCCTGCTCTGCAAGCTGAGGAATATCCATTGCTGTCTAACCAGGCCTTTCCTACCATATCCTCCCTAGCTGACCTACTCTGCTCTTTCCATCCTAGTCTTAGCTCCCAGTCTTCCCTCTGTCCCCTTACTGGCCTGTTTCCTGCCCTAAGATGCAAAGTATCAGTGGAGTCCTTTTTCAAAATGATTAATCTCTTTTTTTTCCCCCAAGAATGGGGGTTTAGTCTCTCTGGTTTATTCTTGAATGTCAGATGATCTCAGAGAAAACAATAACGAGCTGTACCCCTTATCTCGAGATAAGGCAAGTGTCAAGGACTCTCACTCTGTGAAGATGGTGCAGACTGGTCAACACTTAGAAATAAATAGTTGTTCTTTCATAACTGATGTGTCAGAGATGAAACTCTGAAGAATGACACTGACCTATGCTAGAGAACAAGGAAATGTTTCTCAGGCATCAAATCAAGAACCTGACTGTTTCTGAGTAACTCTGTCCCTGTCCCCTAGTGACAAACTGAATTAAAGGTTTTTAATTAAAATCTGACCTTTGAAAACATATGGGAAGGCATCAGCCATTTAAAATCCCATTTTGAAGAGACTTTTCCCCAGAAAACAGCATATCCAGTTGTCAGGGGAGTTTCCTTGAAAATTTTCTTGCAGAGTCATCTGGTTAATTAACCAGGATATAATGACAGCAGTGTGTTTTTAAGTGTCAACAATTATTCCAGCACAGGGAAGCAGTGACAGCAAAGATGTAGATTTGTAATGCCACAAACAACCAGGGAACTGTTACACCCCTTGATCTTTTGCCCCAAACATAAAAAATGGTTCTTTAATCTTATTTCAACTATCAAAGCTACACAGCTGCATTTAAACAAATGCCATGATAGTGCTTTGAGAAGGTGACTGAGTTTTTTGTTTAAATTTCATACCATTAAAAAGTTCTTCTCAAAAATGGGGTTTTTTTCTGCCTTATATGTTGCAGTCCTTTGCCCAAATTCAAACACCTCTGCTTTCCTTCCTGCAAGCCAACTTTCACTTCTCAAAATAACCCAAGATAGTAACTTCTTTTATTCTTCTGTAGAGCAGAATTAGTTTGGTTTTGGCTTTCAGGCTGTGAGAACCCTTATATGTCAAGCATGATGGAAATTTGTCAAGTTTCTGTAAGCCTTTAAAAATAATTCTAAATAATTAGATGAACACCCTGACAGTTTTAGGCCAAGCATATTCCCACAAAAAAAAGCTGCCTTCATATTCTACTTTTTCTTCTTGCCTTCCTTGCAATTTTTTTTATTGTGATAATAGGAAAGACTGGCATCCATCACCTGAAATTACAAATGCCACAGAAAGAGGAGCACTATTTGAAAGGGTAGCTGGACACTGGCTAGATGAATAATCCCTAATAAACAAAGGTTTCTGCATCCAACAGCTTGACTGTTTTTTTGTTTTTCCATCATTACACAGCTGGTTTCATAAAAAATTTTATCCCCACAATCTTTGCTTTCCTTAAATTCTTAGAATGAAACAGAAGTTCCCTCTGCAGAAAAATTAGGAAAGCTGTGGATATTAGCAGCGTACATCTTAATTAAAGTATGTCAGATTACACTGTTTCCATCAGCAGTAGGAAGCTCAGACACAAGAGAGGAAAAGAATAAAAAAGTGAAAGGAAGAGGAATAAAAGCGCTCCTTTATTCCAGAAGGAAAGAAGAAAACATTCCACAGACATCAGAAGATACAAACCCAAACAGTAAAACCCCAACTGCCCCCCCGTTTAGAATCTCCTGCTTAAGAGGAATCATTAATCTCATCAAATAAGATTGAAGCTGCATGTTACACAGAGGTATCTCTCTATATGTGAGCTGGACATCAAGTTCAGAAGATTAAAAAAAAATTTAGTCTGAAATAATACTGGCTGTAATAATCTCCCACTATGGACAATCCCCAATCATCCAAGAGCAGGAGGGGGGAAAAAAGCCCCAAATCTCAAAAACCATCCTATGATCTCATTCTATATCTCTATATCCACCAATTCCAGTAAAATGCTGCCTGTTTATGTGAGAGCAAAACTGCTCCAAAGCCAGCTGTGGGCAGAGAAGGGGGTAAATCACAGCAAGGTTCTCCAGCCTTTTATCAGCCTTCATCCCCAAGGATTTCGCAGCAAGCTCAGGAGCTGCCAACAGTAACCTAAACTCCTAGCTCAAGGGCTTATTGTGGATCCATCAAGCTAAAAAATTTAAAGTGGGGAGGCAATTTTCTTAAATCACAAAGTTATTTCATTCTATTCAATTTCATAAAAATTTATGTGTGCATGTTCTGCCAGAGCTAAGGGTGATTCTCACAATTTAATACTTTTTTAGTACAGGAATTTATTTGAAGTTTGTCAAATTGATTGTTTGAAACAAAGCTTTGCCTTCCAGACATCTTGTTCGTGCTGATTATGCTGTGCACTTCAGATATAAATGGTATTACCATACCCAGTACTACAATTCAGGAGAAAAAGTGCTTTACAATCCTTGCAGTTACTTCAAAATAAAACAGAGAACACATGGAGGGTGTTTCAGTATTTACCACTGAAAAATCAATGGCAAGATAGAGAAAAGGAGGAACCAGTTTGACCGGTGAAGCTGGGGAAGGAATGGAAGAGGAGAGGAAAAAACCCAATGCATTTCTGGAGGCCAACAAATGCCCACAGAGATCAGGATGCAAACAGAGTCCCCAGGACTTGGAACGGAACCCAAACCGTGTTCCCAATGCAAATTCCTTTGTCCAGCAAACTGCCGGGAAACCACAGCACAGAGCGTGTCCTGGGAAGGCTTGAGATAAGGGCACTTTTTAATAAAGCTGACTGCAAAAGAAGGCATTTTACAGAGGGGAAAAAAACGGGTGACTATAAAGCTCATAAAAGCACAGATGGAAAGTTAGAAAATGCTAGAACTGAAGATGCACATTCTAAGGAGTTAGGGTCCCTTTGTGAAAATGCTTTATGATCCAGAATTTATTTACACAATTAAACACACAGACACTGCCCTGCAGGAGTTCTGACTCCGTGCGGTAACTGCGTGGACTTGGACCTGGAAATGAATTCCGTTTATGTGTGAGCTTATGCAATGTCAATAGGATTCCTGGCTCATTTGGGGAAGAAATTAGAAGGCATGTAAGAAAAATTTTGCAAATGGAGTTTTGAAATAGGGGAAGACTCATAATTTAGTCTGCTGAATGTTATTGCAGATAACTGAATTCTTTCATAAATCTGCGTGGTTTACAGCACACTTTTCACCAATGGCAAAGAAACGTGGTTGTTTTCTAGGTGCCAACCCTGGATGAACCCTGTTCTCAGTAGCTCTGAAAATCAGAGCTGCACTTAAACCCAAGAGAGACTGTGTTTTAAATTTATGCTATAAAGGTAACATATGTTCTGAAAAATTGTACAGTAAGCCGCTGTTGAAAAAACCCCCATTTTTGGTGATTTTGACACCAGCTGCTGTGCATTAGCTTCCTACCTATAAAACTAAAATTACAGTATCCTTCCCACAAGTGTGTTGTGAGGATGAATTAATTCGTGTCTCTGAAGCACTCAGCAAGGCCATATAAAAAATAAATAAAACAACTCACGATGAAATTAGTAACTCCAGGGACTGCAGAGCTTAGCTGAAGTGTGGTAAATCAGGCCTCAACCCCTACACTGAATGATAAGGATAAAAATGGAACTCTGAATACTTTCCATTCACTGAATAGTGCTCATTTTTCTCTTGAATGGAGCAGATATCCTGTGGAAAAAATCCGCTATACAATCATGAGAAAGCCATTTGTAATTCATTACTCTGTTCTATATTTGATTCTGATTAATGTTTTCTTTTCCTTTTCACATGATTTTTCTTTTATTCCCATTTATAGTCTTTTTTCATATTTTCTTCTAAACAGAACACAGTGTCAGCAAAATTGATTACAAGGAACTTTCCAACCTAACACGTTACAGCGCCTTCACAATTAGGCACAGAAAACTCACTCATTCACTGTGATTTCACTTCATCTAAGGGAAAAAAGGAAAAAAAAGGAGAAATTGTCAGGCAGTTTTGATTGCAGTATTTGTCTCATGTCCTCTGTCAGCAGTGCCCACTCACTGCTCTTTTGTTGGCTCTTAACTCATGGGCACGTTGGGGATGGAGAAGCACACAAGGGTTCTCCCAGCCCGAGACTCCATCCAGCCAGGGTTGTTCCAGCAGGTCCTGGCTGCCTCAAGTTCTACCAGAAAAAAAGGGGAACGTGAACCACATGAAAGGCCCCAACATCTCGGCCCACAACTCTCATCTTGATCACTCCAGAGTTTAAATCACACTCCAATACTTCACGGGCAGTTCCTGCCAGGATCTCCTGACACACACCTGCCACAGACTGCACACCAGGAAATCTCAGTTCTCCACAGGACATGATATTTTTGGAGTAGATTCCACTCCTCCTGTCCTCTACCAGTCCACCCCCCTGTCCTAGATCCAGAGCCATCACTGCATGGGAAGCATTAGCAACACCAAGCCCTGCTTATTGTGCTCCGTCATCTCTGAGGAAAATGCATCTCTGTGTTCACCTCCTCTCCAGCACTGAAAATGAACTTTCCCCTAATTAGACCAGCAGAAATACATCACATTTCTGCATAGAAAGGAAAGCCATGCAGAGTGCTGGCCTGCAGGGTGTAGCAATCTTAATGCAAGTCAAAAGCACTGGGACATTCACAGCATATCTCCTGCAAATGTACTGACCTGTATTTCCTGGGTATCCTGCACTAACCCAGAAATCAGGCCTAGAGGGGAAACTGGGCCATAAAGGGAGCATGTTTGGCCATAAGGATGCAGCAGCACAGCAAGGAAATTGTATCTGTGCTCAGGATTACACACTGGGTTGAGCATCTGCGATGCCACGGAATGAAAATTAAATGTGGTTTATGCTGTGGTAATGTTCTTTGTTGACTAAATCAGCCTAAGAATAAAGTAAACTTGTGCAGTCACACAACACCCCCTCATGTTATTAAAATATGTCATTCTCAGATTAATATGCATACCTCAGAGTAATTATGCCCTTGTAACTCTGACAGTATTTGCATATGACGTTCGTCGCTATTCAATGTCAGAACAAAGAGGAAGATGTTGAAATAATACAAAGTGTCTCAACTAACAGAAATTTAAAATCAGTTAATCACACTGAATTACAAACAGGAAACATGTCACAAGGTGTAGAGTGACACTCAAATGGATTTTGATTTGTCAGTCATGGGGTTTTCTGCGGATAAGCCTCATGGCTGCCAATTTCACTCCCCACTTCCCCCTTGTTTTCCTCCTCCAACTGCTTCCTTCAAGCCAGAAGCAACATTCCTGAACTGCTCTTCTTGTGGGGAGAAAATAAAAATAAAAAGGATTCTCAGAAGGCAGCTGAAGGCATCTAGGAGGTTGTGCTTGGAAAATAGCCTGGCGTTTGAGGAGAGCGTGCAAGAACATCCCAGTGCCTGCAGTGCCACCTTGCACTCCAGCTTTTATAGGGATCGAAGGTTCCCAAGCACAATCCTTATGTTCCTACAGCCCACCAGCATCAAATGGTTGTAAAGTAAGGGACTGCAGAGGAGAGACAGAAATATTTACCCGCTGACCACTAAAATGTCACAAAAATCTACTGTCCAAAAAACATACCAGTACATTAATTTTTAAAAGCTGTAGCCAAATAATTATGAAACTGACTCTGCAGAACATTTCACTGCTGTGACCCATCACTAATGCAGAGCAGCTGGGATGTCCAGAGCCATCCAACCAGGCTGCTCAGTGAGCAACAATTTACAAATAAAAGGGATTTATTTTGTTCCTGGGATGATACTTCTGGAAGTTTTATTTGAACTGATAGTTAGAGAGGCATATAATTACATTTAAGAAAGTCCAAGACACAGACCTTCCATTATTCATTTTGAAAGCACATTAATGACATTAGTTAATTTTATTTGTATGTGTTTGCATTTGGGGATTATTTCAGTACATTCCAGAAACTGCAGTCTGGCTATCCAAGGATCACAGGTTTAGCTGCTCATGCAGTTACATGTGAAGCCCTAGGTAATTTTTAATTTAGTTTTTAATTTTAAAAACCACAAAACAATCCCTTTATTTAGATAAATGTCAATTAAACCACCTTCAGAAATCTGATTCAGCTTACCAAAAAAATTAGGACACTGCATGAAAGTACATTTTGATTTCTTGATAAATTCAAAAACCAAATCGCCCTAAAGAACTGAGGCTTGTGAGATTCTAGGCATTAAACTTTACACTGCTTTGCTACTTACCAACCCCTCACTGGGCATGATGCTGGTGAGATGAACGACCTCGAGATGTGCTGACTGGGACACCAGAGAATCAGAGGAGAGCGAAATGATGTGGTCACAAATCCCAGACAGGGTTTTACACTACAAAGAAAAACAAGTCAATAGAATCCCTTGTATCAAACTGAAACTACAAGTGAAGAACTTTTTATTCCAAGAACTGACCAAGAATAAACAGATAATTTTAATTCTTAGCGCTGTAAAAACTACAGGTGTATGAAAGTCAAGAGCAAGTGGTTAAGGGAACAGAAAATACCCATGAATGTCAAGAAAATGTACATGTATGTACAGTTCTGCTGTAGAAGAATACCTGTATCTCTAATCTTCTCCACTCCAACTATGTGCACTTTAAATCAAAACAACAAACCCAATGAACTTTATCCTTATGATTATAAATACAATGGGAGTTGAGTGAAATATGTGAAAATAAATGTCTTATGCAACTGAATAACCTATTTTGGCTACCAAATGATGACGTCATCCGTACCAACTGTGATAATTAGGCGAATTCCGCTCTACAACTCGGAAAATTTCCTTTGTTAAAAATTACTCTGGCAGAGAGGTGCCTTAGTTAACCCATTTCCTGAAGTAAAATTCTTATGCATCTTTGAACACATCCTTTAACTGATACTCTACATCACTACAACTATGCAATGATTTTGTTATCCCGCCTTCCAGCTAAAGACCTCAAAATCTGAATGCAGATCCACACAAACACCTTCAAAGCAGGAGCCCCACTGCACGGACAGCAGCAGTGGTGTGACAGATTAAACCCATCTGTCAAAGCAAAGTTTGTGGGTCAGAGAGGAGCTGGGCTGAACTCTCACACAACATTCACGTGGAGAGATTTATTCCCAGATTTCTGTGTGTTGCTTTAAGCAGCCCTTCAAAAAGCCTGTGCCTGAAAATGTTTGAACCTAATGTGGAAGCATTCATTTAGCTGGATTTCAGGATGGGTTTCTGGTCGAGGCTGTGCTGTGTGCATCTATTTTGCTTTGGGGACTATAGTCTCATTTTTCCTAATTATAGCAAATTCCAGTGAAATCCCTTCAGGGAAGTTTTGTTTCAGACATTTGCAAAAGCATGAGGCTTTCTAATATCTCATTTGACACTATCCATAGAAGTTAAACAAATAAAGTTGTCACAATGAATAAGTTAACTGCGTGAATTTATAGGTTGTACTTCCATTCACTGTGCAGTTACTCATCTGGAAATCCAAGGACAGCTCTGGAGCCCTGGCTGCAGCATCTGGATTTTGTATCAGCTGCAAGATGCAAAGTATCCCACTGAGGTGTGTGTGACTGCAGCTAAAGGTCACCATTACCACAATTATTGCGAGCAGTTTCAGCTCGGGGCCAGAGCCCCTGAGCAGAACTTTGGGCCTCATCTTCTCCCAGAAGAGATGGAGAAACTCAAAAAATCTCCAGTGTGGTGGGTGCGCTGTGTGTGAGTACATTCTTTATCCAGCTTTTGAATCACTGGCATATAAAAAAAAATTAATACTCAAATATCAAAACTTTCAACTGAAAACCTCTCTTATGCCTCAATATTTTAGACCATTTGTGCAGATTAGATTTAGAATAAATCCCAGAGAGAACACTTTGTACTTTCTACTGTAGTGCTTTAACCTTAGAGTTGTCTCATGAAAACACTTTTTTTTGGTAAAATAAACAACAAAGAAGTTTTCAACCAAATCAGTCTGGTCTATGGAAGGTGTCTCTGCCACAGTTAGAACTGTGGGCTAAAAGCTGTATCTATCTATAAATATATTTGTGTGTGTCTGTGTACACTCCAAATCCCAGAAGGTATCAGGTGCTTTTTAAAGTTCTGTTCATACCCAGATTTGCAATAGTAAGCTTTTTTTTTTTCTAAAAGTCACTTCATGCTTTCTAAATTTAACAGCACATCAATGTTTCATGACAGATTTTAATCCCCGCTGGAAGCAGAGTATGTGCAAAAGGCTTTGAAAAAAAGAGGAAAGAAAGAGTCAGGCACTTGGGCAGAGCTTGTCAAAAGCTTATCTGAACTTGTAAATCCTTTGAGAGTTCCCTTTCACCACAGGCTTTATCTCAGTGTCAGTACAGGTTTTCAGTGCTGGTACTAGGAAAATATAAAGTATTTGAACTTAAAGGCCAATATCTAATCAATAATCTTGAATAAGATTCTTCCACTCCCCTTTGTCATCAGATTTTTTTGAGTGCTGAAGGCACAAAATGCTGTCTGATAACCAGTGATGCACCAGGTCTATGGATATGATGGCTGGGATTCCACACCAGCAGTCCTGGTAGGAATATTAACTGTACAGATTATTGTGTCACTTCTAAAACAACTTATGAACAATAATTATGTATTTGTAATTAAATGTAGCTATAACAGAGAGAATTACTGCGGGGAACTCTATTTTTTTGCAACTGATATAATTCATCAGAAATTATGCCAAGGAATTAGGAACCTTATTTTCCTATAGGAGCCTTATTTTTTTGAAAAAATCATTTAAGTGTGGGGGGTAAAAATAGAGAACACCAAAGCAGAATTACTTACCACATGAAGAATTTTATTTTCTGTTTCATACACCGTACAATCCTGTGGTAAAACAGAACAAAACCAGTTAAATGATGTCACATTAAATTTCCTATTAAGAAATGAAAGTAGGGTTTATGCTGTTAACAATCTCTTCCATATTCCTGATGCACCTTACTACTTGTTACTTTTAGAGTAGTCATTTTCTTTTTTTAGCTATCATTTTAAGAGTAATCAATCTTACACTCCATAATTTCAGTGTCACCCTTACCTTGCTTTTTTGATTTAGGGCTATTACAGGGGCTAAAATGTTGCTTTTCTTTCATGAAACAAACCATACAAATTGCTAAAAGGGATCTATTGCTTCTTAATGTTTGGAAGTTCCCTCTGGAAATCGGGACACAGCCACGGCAAAGTGGTTTTAGTCATCCCCTACAGCTCTGCCCCACCTCCTCCTGCCAGGCACCATTCCAAATCTCAGGGCATATTCTGCTAAAACATAAAATAAAAAGGAAAATACAGAAAATAACTCCTTCAGGCAGAGTGAGATTAGAACAGGGTCCCCCCAAGGTCCCCTCTGAGGGCAGCCCTGGCCTGGCCTCAGTCCCTGGTCAGGCTCCCTCTCCCCTTACTATGTTGGGAAATTGTTATATCCATCCCCAAGTGCTATTCCATCTTGGAAAAGGCTTTCTACAGAGCAAGATATGGGATAGGTTAAAAAAACTGTCTTCTTTATTTAGTTTTTTCCTTGAATAAGCTTTCAAGTAAAATTTAACTTACTGATAATACCTGAAATATCCCTTCAAGTAACTTAAGATTCTGTCAGTTGGTCAGAGCCTGGTGATGGCAACATCAAGGTTGTGGGTTTGACTCCTGTATGGGCTAGAGGGTTGGATTTGATAAACCTTGTGGGTCCCTTCCAACTCAGAATATTCTGAGATATCCCTTCAAACAGCTTAAGATTCCTTATAGTTCTCAAGATTTCCTCTTTCTACTGGATCTCAGTAAATCAGCAATGAGAGTGAGGTGCTTCAGAAGTCCCACGAACCAATTCCAGCCTCCTCATTCCCGCTCGGTTTGGGCTGGGACCCCCTCTGCAGCTCTCTGCTCCCCTTTTCCAGCAGCCCAAACCCTCGGCTGTTCCCATCCAGCTCCCAAACCTCCTCCCCTGGGTGTCCCTTGGAGGATTTTGCCCCTGAGCCCATCTGAGGCAGCTGCTCTGAGCCCTCGGCCCAGGGAACTGCCCCTCCCTCAGCTCTGAAGGTCAATATTTATTCTGGAGGGTTCCTGCTTCTGTGGAGAAATTAATTTCTAAGTGACTACAGTTTAAAGAATATTGCTACAGAATAAGAAAGTCAAAATCAGAAGATTGGGAGTGCCAAGGAACACAGAAGAATTTATATTAGCATTTCATGGTCAAGTATCCCTTTGATGTTTCCTCTGTATTCATACTGTTATTTTCTAGAGCACAAAAAAGAATTCAATTAGTCACTTTGGCTGGCAATGCCCAAGGCAGTTTTTCCTACAAGTTTTGCACACTTCAAACAGCTCATCTGCCATCTCCTTTTAACCCTCCACGTACCAGGAGAACAAAATGATCACAGCAGGGCTTCCAGCTTGACTGCAGAGCTAATGTTCCTGTCTAAATTATTCCTTTAATTTCTGTGCTAGAAATACAATATGAGCCTCCCTCTGAACAAACTTAATTACTTCAGGTCAAAGAATAGAAGACTTATGTATAGTAAAACTGAAATTTTACTGTTTTGTAGAGCAGAATTAATGTTAGCTGTACTTATGTTGCACATTCAAGATTACATTAGCATGAAAAATGTTAATGGCTTTGGGATTCCTTCCAAAATAGATGCATATTGACTTTTTGTAAAAAATACATCAGACTAGTTTAACTGAGAGGTTAAAAGCACTTGCAATGTTATACTAAAATATTAAGATATGTAGGTCACAATATTCTTCTGATTTATTTTTCTCTGATACATAGCAATGCACTAGGGATCTCATTAAAAAAATAATCTCCCAGGACTACCATTTATAGAATGTTGATCTACTTTTCCTAGAAAATAAATAATACTTATAGTCACATTCTTTCTACATTCTCCAGTAGCAAGATGACATGATAAAAATATTTCTTCTTAGATTTTCAAGTAAACTTAAAATTAGTAGCTGTGTTCTATTTCCCCTCTGTAAAAGGATAAAAGACAGGAATTACAAAACCAGACACAGCAGCAGTGCTGCAAACCAGGCAAGGACTGCACTGTCCTGAACATCCTAAACTGAAAGGTACAGCACACCTTTGTCTCTGGTAAAGTGAAACTGCCCTTCTGCATATTCATAAAGAGAAAAGGTCAGAGGGACTTGTGCTCACCCACGCTCTCTTCAAAATTTTAATTTCTAATTCTGAAAGAAGGAAAAAATGCAAGTACCACAGAAATTTGCAGATACCATAAAAATGCTTTATGGCATGTTCTTGGGGACTGTTAACTAACACAAAAAAAAAAGTAAAATATTTAGTTCATTAACTTTGTTCAATAAAACAGCATGAGTTAAGTCAACTACTGAAAAGAGACAGAGACCCTATAAAGGAGCAGCTTGGAAGAGAACTTAAAGCTTTGTGGAGTTTGCCAGCTGAGAGGCATTTCCCACCACAACACTGCAGGAAAGTTCTACAGCAGCAGGAAAGTTCTACAGCAGCAGAAAGTTCTGAGTGGCGGATATGACAAAGGGATATTTCAAAATACATTGCTTGCATGCATCAAATGAAATACTTCTGAAATTCACATGTTGAAAAGAAAGAGATTGCTCGGGAATTAGGCAAACCTACAATGGCAAATACACTGAACTGACTCATTTTACTTGGTTCAGAGGTAGGGACTTGATCGTAATCTATTTTTAGAAAAGAGTGAACAGATGTTTGATGACATGTTCTTCAGCAAATGCAAGCAAAATAAGATGGAGGGGCTGAAAGCTGAAGTCTGCAAAGTTCAAACTGAAAATAACACCCAGGTTTTGCATGGCAGCTGCTGAATCACAGGATAATTCAGGTGGACGGGGCCTCTGGAGGTTATCTGGTCCAACCACCTTCTCAGGGGAGGCTAATTTAAAATTTGCACCAGGTACAGACATTACTAACAACAATTCCTATCAATTGCAGTGCAAACCAGATGGCTTTAAAAAACCAGAAAAGCCATACTTCATCCCAAACACACAGTATTTGACTAAAAATAGTGCAAAAATCCGTTATTAGGTGTCTGAATTTACCTCAGTGAGATTAATTAGACAGTAATAAAGGGAGGAACAAGCAAAATTTTATTTGGCTTTTGTTGGAGAAGTTAGGCTGAGTTGTGCTGACACCCGTTGGTAAGACACAGACACTTTTTGTTGAGAGAAAGTTTGTTCGTGCAGGTTAATGAGTGTATCAGAAGCATCTACCTCAGACTTAAACATCTTTGACATAACAAGGAAAAATTAGAAACCCAGCTGCCACTAGGACTGAGGAACTCCTACTCAATGAAAAATTAACCAATGGCTGCATTTTATGAACAAAAATCCAACCCTGTCCTTCCCCACTTCCTCCAGTAGTCCTTCCCTCAGGGCAGCCTTGCTGCTAAAGCGTGACCAGCCCCAAATTTAGTTCAGTTATTCTGGTGGGTTCCTTTTCGGAGCAGGAAGGAGAGTGAGTGCACCTTGAAACTGAGCTGTAACTCAAAGTGAAGTCAGCAGAGGGCTCGAATGTCTCAATACTCTGTCCTGATGTGCTCTTTTGCATATTATAAACACATTTTGATGGGACATTGCTCCTCAAAATCAGGATGTCTCTGCAGCTCTCTGCATGACATAATTCTTTTATAATAGCTTAGTGAAGGTGATCAAAAGGGTTAAGAAAACTGAGCAGAATAAAGTGCATTTCCAAACATAAATGGAGAGCTCTAAAACTCCTCTAAAATTAGAGAATGAGGTTTTCTTTGAATCAACATGAGAAGATGCTGTTTAAAGTGAAACAAGTGACTATTCATCATGGCACTTGCATGGTATGGAAATAATAATAATATATGAAAATAAATTTAATCTAAGGTTATGTCACTCGGATCACACAGGACATCTGAGCATGAAGATTCATAAGCACTTTCTATATTAAACAAAGGTTACAGGGTAATGTCCCCTGTTAAAATTCACCTGGAGTGGCAGCTGCAAGTTCTGCACACAAAACACGTTCGTTTTGCACAAAGGGTCGAAGACATTCCTCTCTTAATGTGCCAAATCCGTACCCTTGACTGCTACTTTCACACTGGCTGAATGAGGTATTTAAAATGTATATAATTCATAAAACAAGGAGTATCTGAAAGGATCTGAGACCCAGGTTTCTATTAGTTATGCCTTTCAATTCATATTCCAGCCTACAGCTGAGCCTGCAGTTCTGGTTTAGGTGAGACATTTCTGCTTTCACACATTAAGGTCAATTTTGCTCAGATTTAGTGACAGCAAAGCTGTCTCTCTATGACTGATTTGGTTTTGGCTGCTCTTTCTGGTGCTAAGTTTAATATAACATAAAAAGATCTTAATAGACAACTATCAAACAATCCAGATCTGACAATAAGATAAGGAAAAGACAAAGCTTGATTTGTAACCTGAAGAACTAATGGAGCATTTTTCATTTTGGAATGACTTGGAGTTTCTGCTAAAAGATTGTTTTTAAGTTGTCAAAAGGAGGACAGCTTTGGGACTGGAGCTGAAGAACTGGAAAAAATAAAGAACCGAACTATTGGTGGCAGAGGAGAACAGAATTTCATCTGCCAAAAGCTGGGACATGAACGACAGAAGTGGAGACAGCAATTCAAAATTACTCTATTTTCACCTGGACCACGGGGAAAAATCAAACTCACACAAACAAAGTGCAATATCAGCTGAAGGACAGAATCAGAATCCAAACTTTTTTACTGTAGAGAAGTTCATTTTGCTTAGTCTGTAAATCAAAAATAGCCTAGTGCTACAAGCACCTTGTAAGAGAAAGCTTAATAAAGATACATAAATAATTAAATGCCAACACAGGAATTTCTAAACTAAGAAAAGAGAAAAACGATCTTTTTTTTGTGCTGCAAAAATGCATAAAGGACAAGATTTCCAGGAGGAATAAAGCTGAATATTATAAATTAAGGATGATAGTGTAAAATACAATGACATATTTATCAGCCTTAGTTCTTTTTCTCCAAGAACTGAAATAAAATTGAAGTGGTGGAAAAATAAGTTTTCAGAACTACTGCTCCATTACTACTCCAAAAAGCATTTGAAATTGAGTGAGTTCTGTGATGGATCTGCTGGGAGAGTGCATGGAGAACTGTGGCAGCACAGGACAGAGGCAGGCAGGGCAGCCCTCTGTATTGGAGACAGGCCCAGCTTAAAGTCCCGACAAAACTGGAGCTTAAGCTAAGCTTCCTTCTTGCTTTCCCTCCTACAACCTTTCATCTTCCTCCTTTCCTTCACTCCCAGGCAGCTGTGCCTGTTCTCTGACCTCTCCACATATTCCAGTAACACTCTTTCGCCTCATCAATATTTTATCCGCTCACAAGGGGAGGGGCTCATTGTAAATATTTGTAAAACTAATTTCCCCTCCGTCTTTCAGTGCCTGTGTGTCACCTCTTGTCTTATTCAGGGGCAGACACTGTCAGAGACTGTTATTATATTATTACATTATATTATTATAGGGGTGACAGCACCAAGCCTGAGTTCAAGGAGTGTTTGGACAACACTGTGAGGCACAGGGTGGAATTGTCCGGGTGCCTGTGCAGGGCCAGGAATTGGACTTGATGATTCTGGTGGGTCCCTTCCAACTCAGGACATTCTATGATTATATATCATTCTATGATATAATATATCATTCTATGATATATTATACAGAACTAAAACCAAGATAAATTATTTTTATGTACTGGTGGACTTTGCCATATTACAATTAACTTATGAGTGTCAGTGATGATTACACTGCTGCCATTATCTGTTCTGTAGTCAGCTGGTTATGAATATTTTGTGTTCATCCCTAAACAGCTTCCATGCTACTGGCTCTCCTCTTAGTGAAGAAGCCACAGTGCAGGTTCTGGATATATTTGTATGTATTTTAAGAATTTGGCCCCAAAACATTTTGGATCATTCATATTTTAATCTGGAATAACCTTTTAGCAGTAGTTAAGCCACTTAAGTTAAGCAGTTTCCCTCTGGGGCTTTATTCTTTTGTTCAACACTCGCATGGTGGTAAATCACCTGACATGAAATTGTCTACTCAAGAGCGAAGTGGATTATTTTTAACTTCACACCATCTTTCAGTCTCTCCAGGAGGATCACCAAAGTCCAAAAATCTTCCTGTCCCTCCCAAAGAATGAGAGCGTGGAAAGAGCAGAGAGTTGATGCTGTAACAACTTTTCTGGTGATGTAAAAGCTACAGTTATTTTTGTTATTGCAGTTTTTAAGCAGCGATGTGAAGAGGACTCAGAGCAGGAGGGAGCCACTCCTACCTGTTGCACAATGGTTGTTAGTTCCAGGCACAGTTGAACAATGTTGTTTTTCAGCAGTGAATATTCTGTCACGCTGACAAACGGAGACCTGGAACAGGGGAAGAACAGGTTTAGACAGCATTAGGGACCATAAGTTACTCTATAAGCAGATATATGTAAAATAGAGATCAGTTCTTCAGCACAGAAATGCCAAATCATTTTAATCTCCAGCAGCAAGTTGCACAACTTTTGTAATAGACACCTTTGGAACATGAAAAACTGCCGGCAGGATGTAAACTGGGTTTTGGGCAGAATATCAGAAGTTATCGTTCTTCTGGAGAGTAGAATTAGGAGCTTTCAAATAAATCTAAGCAGCGCAGATTTCCTTTGTACTGCTCATTAAAAAGATGGCATTTCTGGTATGACATCACTCCTCAGCAATCAGCACCTTAATTCAGAGAGCACAGTAATGCTTACTTAGTCACAGCTTCCTGCACGCTCAGATTTTCTTCAGGCTTTCCAAATTCTGGCTGAATCTGACCCCGTCTGAATTTATAAGAACTGACAAGGTCATAGCCTGAGAGAATATGACTGCTGGCATTAGGTTAGGAAGATGTCACCAGGATTATACAAATCCTGTAAAGGAGGGTGATTCACTCTCACTGTGATTTCTAAGGTGCCATTTATACATTCCAGTGAATTCAGATTCCAGATAAAGCTATTTACTGCTATAACGCCAAAGAAAAACAAGCCATAAATGCTCTGATGCTGTTTTATGTTTTGGTTTCTGTCTTGCCACAGTCACAGAGATACTTTGAATCAAATTCTCAGCTCAGAAATATAAAACACCAGTGCCTGCTTGTTGAGCATTAACCAGCACACCTGTACCTAACACATCCAGCCTACTCCTGATAAATAAGAACATTTAATTTTCAGACTAAGCAAGTACTATCATTTATTTTGAACATTTTTAATTGGTTTGCTCAACTCCAGCTTTTCTGTGTCTTTTTGATGGCTGGAAGACAGCTCAAACTCTACAAGCTTTTATTCCTTGCCCTTCATTCTGAAATTTCTGATGATTGTTACCAGTTGTGGCAGTGAAAAAAGCACAGAAATATTCATTTCACACAAAATCCAACTGAAAGAATATCAAAAGGCAACTAGAGCAAATTCTAAGACTCTCCTGATGGAGGAGGGTACTAAATTTTGCTTCCAATGTCTGACAAATTTGTAAAAATTTAGAGCTGGAATTCCAGACCTGCCTTTTAAATATTAGAATAAAGGAATACAAGAGGCAAAGAAAGAACAAATACAAAACTCCCCAAGGAATTATTTTCATGCAAAAGGGATCGAGGAAGAGTTAATTACCTGTCCAGCCAGGCGAGTAAGTTCTTGGCAGCACCAATCAGGTCAACTACAGAGGTAAGAAAATCATTTGGCAGCCGTCTGGAGGCCCTGCCATCGTAATGGCCACTCCTCCTCCTACCCGTTATAAAGTTCTGAAGATTTTTGGCCGAGGCATTCAGCTTATGAGACAGAGTTCTCAGGTTTTCAGTCTCCAAACCATAATTCTGAGGGAAAGAAGAAGATTGACAGAGTGTGTGGTCAGCTACATGAACCAAACCGAGAGGTGAAACGTTCTGCATGGCCTTGGCTGAGAGGGTATTGTGGATACCTGGGTTGAGATGAACAAGAGTGTTTGGGGTAGGACTCACGGGATGCACCCAGTCTGTGACACAACCTCTGCTGCCACCAGCACTCACAGTCCAACACAGCTCACGTGGCTCCAGCCACGTCCCTGAGGGAAAGGCAGAAAGGCTCCCCTGTGCTGAGCCTCAAGGTCTGTGCCACTGTCAGGGAGTGCAGGTGAGGAGTTTGCTGTCCCCTCCCTGCTGTGGCCCACGGGTGTCTGTCACCTCGGTGCGGAGCAGTCCCACTGCACTGCATCCCAGCTCCTGGAATGCCTTCACCTGAGCAGAACATCCGTTTCCCCTGCCCTGTGGATCAGGAGTAAAGTGGTACACGGCCTTGCTGAGAGGCTTTTACAGGAACACTCTCTCCTGAACCCTGCTGCTGTTGGAGAGCAGCTGTCCCACGTTGAATGGAACATGGAACAGTCAAACCAGGTCAGAGCAAAGGCGTGCTGCTCCTGCTCCCCACGGCTGCTCAGGGAAGAGTCTGAGCAGAGAACATGTAGGGACAGCTGCTCGTGGCTCAGAGACTCCAACCAGTGACAGGGTTTCATATTTAACAGTTCTTGGTGGATTTCTGTCCATTGTTCTGGAATGGATGGCGGGAGAAGGGTTGAATCTAACTGAAGGTTTCCAAACACAAGTCCCTTTTCCCTTTATCCACATTCCTTCATCCATGTCTTAGTCCTTTTATCACCAGGCCTATTCCCCACTTAGACCCAGATAACAAGCACAGAGATATCTCAGCTCAAATACATTAAATAATTCGAAGTCACACAGAAGGTCTCAAACATGCTCAACTGAGCCCAGATTTCTTGCAGCCCCCACAGGATGTAGGACATGAAAGAATTCAAAGAGCATTTAAACAAAATCAACTCTCAGAGTCTGAATTGATTGCCCACTATTAATTTCAACTATGTTTATATTACAGAGGATGACTGGTCATGAATATCACACATTAATATTTTTGCCTAAACTTCTTCCTCAAAGCAGAGAATAAAGAATTGAAGAGAATACACTTCTTGACGGATGCTAACATGGATATTTGTACTAGAAATAATAATTTTCAACTGCAGAAAAGGGACTTATACTGACCAATAACAAACTTATAAACTGAGGTTGTATGGAAAGCAACCAGAGCACTAAGAAACACTTGGTGAAGTGGTTTGGACCTGTGACAGCTGGCACTTGGGACAGTGCCTTCCTGCCAGCCATTCTCCCTGTCAAAGTTCACTCTGAGAAATAAATCAAGGCCTTGCCTCCAGCTTGGAGGGAAATCTATGAGGAATGAAACATTTTGCTATCTTAGCTGACTGCACACAATTAGATTTAAAAACCAGGGAGAGAATTAATTTCATTGTTAGGCCCATATCACTCCTAAAGCATCGTGGTCAGTCAGTGGGGGCTGGACCATCCAGTTCAAGACTAAATTCCTACAGTTGAGTAAAAATTCTTTTCATTGTTTTTCCCAGAACAAATACGGCACAGTTTGCAACAGTGTCACCAAAGAGCGTCATTCTCTTTTGAAAAAGTTTAAAGAGCAAGCTGCATTTGATATTAGTGCGTCATCTGTTTAATATCACATCTAATCTTTCTTTTATCAAAGCACTGAAGGAATTCCCTCCCCTGCTCTATTGTTCTCTCAACTTCCACTCGTGCCAAGACAATGACTAAGTGGATGCACTGGGATGCGTTTTCCAGCCACCAACCAGCTGGGCAGGGCCTGCTTTCCCCTCCGAACGAGTTTCATTCTGCACACTCAGCAACACATTACGAGGATGGAAAACGAGATCCTCCTGGTTGCTTAATCCTGTGGAAACAAGCAGAAAAAAACTCTCCCAATTACTTGTTATTGCATAAAAGCTCTGGAAACCTGTCACTTTGCTTTTAAGAGAAGTTAAGCAGGGAAGGACACGGTTTGACCACTGAATCTATAAATACCAGAGGGTATTTCAGATCCCAGCAAGTGTAATCAGCCAGAGAGATCTTCTCCAGTCACTGGAAAACACAGAGGACTGAGCAGGAAATGTGTGTGAGGAAATCCACCTACTGAACAAGTTCTTTGCTTTATCTTGAAGTTTATTGCTTACATGCAATAATAAAAATGCCAATGACAATCTCAATTAGTGTCAATATAAAATTTAAAATACAGCAAAGCATAGATAAAATTTATCCATAAAGATAATCAGAAGATGAAAGAAAATTTTTCAGCACAGTAGAAGTGCTGATGCAAGTTAGTGGTTTACCTGAGACTGAGTGGGGCACAATAAAGGGGAAGAGATAACAGTATTATGAAAGTGACAGTAAATCAATACCTTTGTGGAAGACAGAGACACTGGGTTGTTCTGGATTTAAGCGTG
Source organism: Dryoscopus gambensis (assembly GCA_013389985.1). NCBI lineage: Eukaryota > Metazoa > Chordata > Aves > Passeriformes > Malaconotidae > Dryoscopus > Dryoscopus gambensis. Next base: position 51,604 of record WEIT01002178.1, on the reverse strand, counting down.
CCTAAATGCAAGATTTTAATTTTTAAATCAAAACACTGTGATGAACTACCAAATGGGGAAAATGTGGTTACAGATAAACCTTGAAAGTATCCCCTCATCCTGATGCTCTGATTCCACCAAACTCCACTGTGGCAGGATATTAAGAGAGGATTGAAGGAACCTGTGGCCTCTTTTGGGCTTCCAGTCTGCAACCAAAGTGATTGGGAATAGAGGAGGAAAGAGCCAGGAAGTGGGTACCCCCCAAATTTAAACTGCATCAACTATATTTCAGTGGACGTGTTTGAAAACAAAGAATTGTAGTTCATGGCAACGATGAGGCAGGTGAGGAGCCTTGTGGTGTATAGATGGCAGTGCCAGTATCCAGATCTCCTCCAATTCCTGTAGGCATCTCATCTGCATGGTGTAACTGAGAGAGTCTCAGAGCTGCCAGACAAAATCATTATCACGGCTGCCAGGCCGGACTTCAGTTCTCACAGCCACGCATTCTGCTCCCCCTGTGTTAAATAAGTGCTGTTATTGTGAGCCACGCCATGGAAATGATGCTCCTGAGCCTAGAAAATTCTGTCTCCCAGCAGGAGATTCAAGTGATTTCTTTCTTGCGCTGTAAATCCTAGATATGATTTCTGCCTTAAAGAAAAAGACAGAAAAATAAAAGAGCCTCTAAAAGGGACAAGAAGGTGCCGTGGGCATAGGCAGGATCATTTTTCATCCCAAGAGCAGGGAAAAATAAACAAGAAAGGGTTGCTCCATTCCCTGGTTTGTTTCATGATGCTTCAGGTTCTACCATCATCGAATGACTCAATCAGTGGAAATTAATAGACAAGTTTAGAGAATGAATCCTGACTACCGAAAAGACCCCAGATGTTGCCTGTCTAGAATCACACAGCCACACAATTTGTCAAATTATCCTGAAATCTGGATCAGGAAACGGCCTAATGAGAACAGAAAGTTGCCTAAAGTCACCAACACTCCATTTCAGAAAAAGGAACATTGGACAAGAACATTGCAGAAAGGGCCCAAGTAACAGCACACCTTGAGCACAGAAAGACATGACTGGAAAATCTGTTAAATATTTAAGTTATTTCATATAAAAGCACAGATCAAACAGTAAGAACTTCTGTGTCTCTGCTGACAGCATTATTACCTGCACACACTCAAAAGAGCTACACAGATTATCTGATTTGTTCAGTGACTGATCCCATGTTTGAGGCTGGAGCTCAGCAATTCCTGATGCCCCATTCCATGACAGGAGTTGGAAAGAAGGATTTCAGGAGGCAGAAATTAAATGCAAATGTGAGATCAGAGGCAGACAAGCTCATTGTGGAAGAATATCATTAGCAAAATGCCAAGATGAAGCTTACAGTGACACTTAGTGAGGTGTGCAGCTGATTTAGGGTAACTCTGCTGGCTGCCTGCAGAACACAGCTCTTCAGTTCAGCTATTTCTCCTTTAATTCTGCCATTTCCAGGCTCTCTCTGAGGGCTGTCCTAGTTCTCCTCTCCTGCTGGGTCTGAGCTGCTGTGCTGGTGGCTGGGGTTACTGGAGGTGGCGAGGGAACAGGCAGGACAGATCCCCCCCAGGGCTTTCACACTTGATCGGGATTTTTGAAGTACAGAAAACAGGTGGCTGTTGTCAGAAATGGTAGAATTCAGGTGACAGGAGAAAATGCCATTTTTTTCTGAGCAACCTGAAGCAGACTCCTGTTTTTCCTAGTGCAGAGTAGAAGATAGGATGTAAGAGAGAAGTTGTTGAATACTCCCTATAGTTAAAATTGGAATTTTGGAAACTGAAATATAGGAAATCTGCCACCAAATAGATATTTAATGTCTCTTTTTAACAGCAGAAACCCAAAATGTAGAAATAGCTAAACACACAGTCCCCATGAACCTTCCTGCCCTGTGGCTGTGTCACAATTCCAGCTAAAAACTGCTTGTTTTGTACATTCTGGTTTGAAGTTCCACTTTTAAATAATTGAGCAAATTCCATAGCCATCTGACAATATAAGATCTGAGGTTTTTTACATATTCAAAGAAGTGGAATGAAAAAAATCTTCAGCTATGGCTTAAGGTGTTCTCACACCTTACTGCAGGTAAGCAATAACATCACAAAGGAGGATTTTATGCTAATAAAGCAATCTGGGAGAATTTTAGCTACTAAGGTAAAATAGGCCAAATTATTGTAGCCAACATCAAGATAAAAAAGAATGAATATAATAGGGAAAAAATAGCCAAGTGCTAATCAGTTTTTTGTAAACACCAACACCCGAAGAGCAAAAGCCAAGCATGAAATACCTACAATATGTGAGGAGTTTATTTCTTCTCTGGAAAACCCCCCAGCTTTTTTTCTTACAGGTACTGCTATAATGAAGTTGTTTTTCTGTAATGTGACATACAGAGATAAAAATAATGTATGCACATTGAAATTTAATAGGCACAGGATGTAATTTTAGCTAAACAGTTTATATTGCATAAGTGATGACTTTAACTTACCTTAAAAACAGATTTGTTTTTAATTATAGTAATTTTTCTTGATGTTGTCTTTCGTGTAAGGAATCAGTGTAATATATATATAAATATATGTATAAATATATAAACACATGGATGCATACACAGCTTTTTCTGTAGGTGATACTTTGAGACTGTTACAATTTTCACTGAATATAAAAGAGAAATAAAAGGGCGGAGCAGGAGATCTGACTGAGGAGATGAAAGGAAACAACACTGACTGAAATTCAAGCACCTTATATGGAATTTGCCATATTCAAGGCATTTAAAACACCACAACCTAAATATTGTGCAGCACTTCCATTTCTATGTTTCATGCAAATGCTTTAAGAATCCTCTAAATTATTGGGAAGTTAAAAGCTCCATCTCCAGGCACTTCTTCCCCAGTTCAGCCTGGTTTTCAACCCATCCTCAGATCACCCAAAAATTGCTTTATTGTAGTGATGCCATAATAATTTTTGCTTTTTCATATATTCCTCTCATATCCCCCTTCATATACGCTTTTATGCAGCTTTTCTGTACCCTCAGTGCTTTTAACCCACATACTTGTATTCCCTAAGTTCGATAACTAGCTTAGACCCAAAGTTCTGTTAAGGCAAAAGACTAAACATCTTAGAAACTTCATAATTAGGGGGTCAGCAAGCCCCAGACCCAAGGTCTTCTCCAGAACATATTCTGTAAACTAAGATAGATCTATGCAGAGGGGGGTCACTCCTTACGAGGGGGCTCCTCCTGAGCCTCCCATTGGAAAATCTATGATAAGTATGCTAATATGTAAAGTCTATAATTGTATAAGCAAACGATTGGGGGGGTTTTTTCTGTGTATTCTCCAGTGTGCATTTTCCAACGTGCATTCCGTGCCTCGGTCCAGGGGGGGCATTCTTGCGGGGTGCTCCTGCCTGGATCTAAGGATCCTTAATAAACCCTGAGGTAAAATCCCTTTTTTCCCCTCTAACCGTGCTTGGCTTTTAATTCTAAGCCCAGGATAAGGCATCAGTGGACCTGCAGCAGCTGAAGCAGCTCCCCGGGGATGCTCTGCCGCCCTCCCTGGTCCCTTCCAGGCCCCTCCTGGTCCCCAGGGCCCGGAGGTGCCACGGCCACCCCTGTCCCACCCGCCTCCCTGGGGCTCCCCCGCAGCCCTGAGGCCGCTCGGGAGCCGTCCCCAGAGGAGCCCTGGGGTTTGGGATTCTCCCCTGGGAACCCCTGAGGTGCCAGACGGGATCCGCAGCTCCCCGCTGCGCCAGCGCTCGGCCTGCAGCTGCTGCTGCTGCTGCAGCTTTGCCATTGCAGTGACAGGTTTGGGGACAGCGTGCAGCCAGCTAGCTCTCACCAAAACCAGGCAAACACAGCCTGTTTGATAGTAAAAGCAAAAATCTCAATTAAATCATACACTGATTATACCATAAATACTTCTAGCACATTCTTAGAATGAAAACTGTCAAAATACACTTTTTTCTTTAAAATTTCCTTTCTGGAGGGATGTTTTGAAAGGTTAAGAGCCTTTAAAACAGAGGAAACTTGATTCTGAAGTACTTGTCTCTATAATCATTTCTTTGATTCCACAAAAATTTTGTGGTGATGTTTTTATACTACTTCAAACTGAAGATATTGAAATAGCATAAGGTCCAAGTGGGTGAGGCACTGCATTTCCACCAGGTGTGTCTGGTTTTCCTCTTGAGAAGGAGTTTACAGGGTGGTCATCCTTTATCTGAATAGCAATTTGAAAAAGGCCAAACAAATTTTTCATTAGGAATCCTATGAATCAGTGCACAAGTTCAGGTCTAGAGACTGGATACTAAAACTGTAAAAATTCCTGAATGGTAAAAAAAGGGGACAATTATTATTAACAGATGCAAGTTATGACACCACTTGATAAAAAGTTAAAATAAATCAAAGAAACTCTGAGTTTTATTAAGGATACTGTGCTAGATGTACTTCACACAATTTATACACTGACATATTCAATAATTTATGTATTTTATAAATAAACATATATAAAATCCTAGCACGGTTGTTTTGAAAACTATAAATGTATTAGGAAAAAAGCTTCCAGTTTCATGGCTGGGGAATGCAGCTCCAGTAAAATATGGCCCAAATTTTGTTCAGCTTTTCTTTTAAAAGCTTTTCTCCTTCTAAATCAGTAAATTAGCATAATAAAATATAAGAAATATATAAGAAATATACAATAAACCCAGTCCTTCTGCCTCTCTTTAACAACTTTTGCCTAACACTTCAGCTAAACTGCAGTATCACAGCACAGTTTATGTGCACAGAATGTGATATTTCATCAAAATAAAAGTATGGAATTCATTAATAACTATGGTAATACTATGCAAATATGCAACATCACAATACAAATTAGAGTCTATTATTTGAAACACCTCGATGCTTTTTTATGTGCAGCTTTCCTCCCCCTTGTTCTCCCTTCCATTATAATTATCCCACCTTGCTGGAGCAAACTGTGTCACAATTCTTTGTCTCCTGAGTCTATAATTTGGAACTTGTCATGGTGCTTCTAAGCACTCCATACACCTTCCTATTATCTTGTAAATAGATAAATTAAGTAGATCTAGAAGTAAGATTAAATATTTTAACCTATTTAAAAAATTAACATTTGCATTATATGTTTTTATCTTCAGAAGAAGCTTTAGCATTTGCATTCCAATTGAGATATATATATATAGATATAGAAATAGATATGTCATCAAGCATAATTAAGGTGCCCTGGAAGTAATTTTACTAAAAGAAGAAGTGATTTTTATTTCAGATAAGAGTTAGAACATGATAGTCTTTCCTTTAGAAACTGGACTTAAAAAGATTGTAAGGCCAACCACTGAAACAGGTATTTTTTTCAGAATAAGGTATTTCAATATGTTGTTAACTTTAAGTTTAAAGCTTCAGAGTCAGAGGATTGGGCACCTGGGGAGAGCAAAGCAGCAGATGAGGTCAGAGATGGAGATGCAGATTTATTGCTCAAGGATCTCAGATTATGCAAGACTTGCCCCACTCTAGGCCAGCCTAAAGCTGCACAGTGCACCAGTTTCTGCCCTGGACTGATTAAGATGATCAGGAATTAACAGGATCCCTGATCTCCTGCCTCAACATTTTATAAGTAGCTTTTACATTGCCGCTTTTGCTACAGATCTCTGAGCAAACCACACAAAGCCTCCTTGGCCTGCTTAATCCAAATGAAGCACCGTGATTTCAATTGTGTAATAAACAAATACTGCCCCAGACTGGGTGAGCTTGAATAAACTGGAACATCTCCCTGGTTTGGTTATGGAGGGCTGCGCAGGGGTCTCTGGAGAGACAGAGAGAGAGAGAGGAGCCACTGCTGTGGGACAAGTGCCTAAACCACAAAAAGGTGTGAGGAAAGTGAACTCATTACACACAGAACAGACTTTAAAAATGTCCCAAAGCATTAAACCAACCAAATCCACGGAGCAGCCTGACAGAGATGTTTGTGTGACAGGTGTGCATATTCTGTAAATGCATTTTAAAGTTCTCTCTCACTGTCCTACATGGTCACACAATGAGATCCGGCACATCAGGACACATCACCAATGTCAATTTTGGATAAGATCTGTAACACGTGGGATCTGCTATCCAGTTACATAGAGTGCTGATTGCCATAACAGAGTGAAGTACAAAGGAAGTGCCTATATTTTTAAAGTTCATGCCACTCTGAGTCTGCTGACCATGCTCAAGGAATGCCTTAATTACATTTTTCCCATGTATCTTTTGGTTTTTTTCCTTTTTTCCCTCCCCCTTGAAGAAATTTTAATTCTTTTAATATCTGAAATCCCCTTACATTTTTCAGTTTTATATTACCCATTCAGCAAGTCCTTGAATTTCATTCTGTTTCTAAGTAATCTAAAAACGTAACCATTAACCCAGCTCTTTGGCTGTTTAGTGCCCATTCTCACCAAAGCTTTAAGAAAGGAAAATTCTAAGGTAAGAGAGGAGAGCTCATATTTCATTTCAGTTGTAAAGTGGAGAATGATTATTCACATATCTGAACCACCAACAGTTATTTCTGCAGAGGTGATGAAACATCAGGTTCAGAAACAGAAGAGATTGATCCAAACCTGTGCTTTAATTTTTCTGGGACAATGCTTTTCCTGCTTTTCCTGGGCACCTTGGCAGCATCCCTTGGAGCTGTTCCTGACTGCTTTCCCACTCTGCTTCTAATTCACATTTTCTGCTCAGCTCTGTCCTCACCAAGAGTTTAGATCTAAACTCTCTGGTACTGAATTTGCATTTAAAAAAATTTTCTTTGTTTCTAAACACATTTAATGCTTTCTCATAATTTTTTTGAGTAAGACTTTAATATCACAGCAGCACGAAATAACAAAACCTTCTCAGAACGACAATAACCTTCTCATGACCATAATCACCTTCCGAGAACCATAATAACCTTCTCACGACCATGCTGACGAAGCGGTGGGTGCATTGCAGCATCCCCGTGGCGTTTGTCCTGTGCCAAGCTGACATCTGGGCACATTTAACAGCTCCAATGTCGACTCCCAGGAAAACACCAGTAGGGAAATAAAGCTGCGGCAGCATTTCCTTTCTGATGGGCACAAAAGCCAGACCCAGGAGGACGGAGGGGGTTCGGGTGCTTTGTGGCTTCTTTCCACATCCCAAGGATAACTGTTTCCAATATTTTATTTCAGTGTTAAGGATGGACTGATCTGCATATGGCTTCAATTACAAAACATATGCAAGCCAGACAGCCAGGGTGGCTTGACCTCTTCCATATGTGTAGGAAAACGAGCTCTGAGCAATCTGCTGAGTGGGGATACTGTGATAAACAAACAAGAGCAAAGGCTGACAGTAGATATTTCCTCCAAAACCATACTGGACTGTGATCTGCTTACTTTTAAAAATGATTAGCAATTCCTGCCTACATCAGTCATTAACAACCTGCTGTTGTTGTTCCCCAGTGTGCACCATGCTACTGTTGACATGTTCTGTCTCAGAAATACCTAAACTGCACCCAAATTCTTCTTTGCATTCCCAGTTACCAGGGCAAGGAACTCCACTGGCAAGGATAAAACATCTCAAAAGCCTTTGCTGTACCTTTCAGTGCTCTTTATTCACCTTTCTCTGCAGTATCTAAGGGAGATGCACATATGTAATGTACTGTTCAATAACCACAAAGCTTTATTATTTATTACTAAAACCTTGTGATTAATTAATTTTTCACTATTTATTTCATAGTTTTGTGTAAGAACCAACCATCCAATCCTAGAAAGCCTCATTTTCCCATTTTTTTAAGTATCTCTTAAAATGAATTTGCAGGCAGAAATGCAAGACAACACAGAGAAAAAGAGATTCAGTACATAACACAGAATTAGAATTTGAATCAATGGTGAATTATTCAAAGTTCGGGGAATAAATGATAAGCTGCTCTTGGAAATATTACATCAGCACTGACTATTTCATTGAGTCAGACATTTAAGTTAGATCTCTTCAGAAGTGGTAAAAACCATACCAATTCTGGAGAAATGTTCCACATATTCATAACAATTCAGAGCAGCATATAGAAATTAAATTAGTAACAAGATTCGTCTGAATGGGCATTAATGAGAGTATGAAAAAAGTTCATTTATCTATTTGGATTGTGAATTTGCTGAAGGCTGCTCAAGCAACTCAGTCAACAACAGTGACATGAATATGCATGTGCATGCTCAGATATTTGCATGCAGATGAATTTATCCCTGACAATAACTGATCACAGATAATTACTCAGGAATTCAGGCAGCTCATAGACATTGATAATGTAACACGGTGGTATGAAAAATATCTTACTGGGAATTTATGAAAGAAATCGCTCCTTGCAAATTAGAAAAGCGATTTTTTTGGTAGGGAAAATGTCCTTTTTTTGAACTTTCACTGAGCTTCTCCCTGCATTTCCTTGGCACAGAGATTCTCCATGGTACAGTGCTTGCTACCATGCATTGCACAGCAGAGATCTCTAATCAGGATCCTAAAGGAAAAGGGAACTCTTGCTTTCTGCAAGGGAAAGAGGATTTTGCAAATGAAACACAGAAGGAATAAAGGCAACATAGTCCTTTCAGTGGGAAAAAGAGAAAGTTTTAGAAAAATAATTAAAAGCTAATTTTAAGTGTTCATAATATTTTTTATACCTAAATATTTGAAATACCATCTAAGTAATCATGCAATTATTTTTCATTAACAGTCTAAGAATTACCAATGTATTTCATGTGGATCATTAGAAACAACAATTTCTTTTATGGTTAAGACTTTGAACACCTGAATAAACCAAGAAAATATCTATATCACCAAGTTCTCAGGTTACCTTAAAGAAATTTAAATTTTCTGCTAGTGTAATAATACTTCTTCCATTTAAAGGGGAGAAGTTTATCTCTTCCTGCACTAGCATGTATTATTCTTCCTTTTTGTTCTAAAAATAGAATCCTCTATCCTCTATAATCTAATATTCCCCCTCCTATTTAACATAATTACCTAGGACTGAATCAATATTGCATTAGCTGGCTGCAGTCAATGGTCTGTCCCCCAGTGCCTGTAGCATTCCAGCTCCAAGGATTCAGGCACAGATCTTCATCCGTGCTGCTTTACCAGCCCTCTGGAAGGAGCAACAAACTGTTCAGGGAGCAGTAGCACCGAAAAGGACGGATTTTCCATGGTCTGCATCCTGCTCATTCCCACATCCCTTTCTCCACGTGGCTCCCAGGACACCTGCACAGGCCCTGGGGCCAGGGAGCGCCCCCTCTGACTGGGAGCGGCCGAGGGCTGATGCCTCCCCCGAGCATGAGGAGAATTTTCTCCCAGAATGTCACTCTGGGACCTTCTCAGCACTGGCAGGAATCCTCGTGGACTCACAGTTCCATTGGGTTCGGCTGGGATTAGACAAAACTCTCAAAACCTGAGAGGTGCTGTGGGGATAACTGGGCAGCACAGCCACAGAGAACCTCACCTGCCTCGGGAATTGGTCCCGCTCGGGTGGTTCTCCCTCCCAAATGAGTGTGGGAATTCACAAAGCTTTGGTAAAGACCTTTAATAAAGCTGCCAAGTCAAGATTATCAGCCTGGGCTGGCTAATGGATTTAAATTATATATTCAGATGTTTAATGCACTAGTGCACAATTAAGTGTTGTTAGGATGCAATAGACCCAAACCTCTGCTAGCTTCTGACAGAAAGCACAAAGCCCTTGGTGCTCCAAGCCATGATTTTAGAAAACCAATATTTTCCTTTCATATGCCCTGCTTGAAGTCTTATTTCTGTGTTTGTAATAAAAGATCGGGGTGAAAGGGTTACCACTGGGCACTCCAGAATTTAGAATTTAAAATTACTCAGCTTAACTCCTGCACAAAATATTGGTGTTTTAGAGGCATTTTTATGAAACCACAGCGAACTTTGCAACATCTGGATTTTTATGCTTGGAAAATTTTTGGTAGGATTTGCATGTATTTGATTAAAATAAATTTAGAAATCCAGCAACACATTTTATCACGAGTAAGAGATGACACAGGATGCAAATATTACAGGCATCCTTCTTTCTAATTCCTTTAGTGCAGAAAGAAAATGATGGAAAAGAAAATGTGAATGCTCTGCTGCACAATCTGTTCATGTGTCACTGCAAGGCTGTTCCATACACTTCACACTGAGGTTCTAGAAAAGCAATAATTCATATAAATTAATTGGATATGTCAATTCTAACTGTTCCACAAAGGCTGAGTGAGCATCCTTAGGAGACCAGGGGATCTCCACGTTGCTGCAGACAAATCAAGTACCCAAATCTTGGCCAGTCTGAGGCTGGGGGCACAGGAGAGCTTACACGGAGCAATTCAGGTTGAAGTTAAGATTAAAACATTAAAGTTTTCATTCTGGCATTCTGCTCTACACAGGTATTGGCAGACAGGATTCCTGTGCAGGACAGGATGCTTGTGAAACCCAGAGAAATCAAAGCAAAAGAAGCAATAACCAGTCCCGTGACACTGCACCGTGCCACGCTGGGGCAGCTGGTGTCACCAGAACCACCGTGAAAAGGAGCAGGGCGTTGCTATAAAGGTTTTGCTTTTATCCCTATGCAGGGAAAATTCCATTCCTTTATCCCCAGCAGTGACGGGCATCCTACCATCAGCCTCGGAGAAACCAGACACCCAGAAGGGCACAAATTACACACACAATCCCTGACTTCCAGCTCCAAACCTTAAGAGGAGTCAAAATGACATCAGAAATGAGTGTTCCATTAATGTCCCCTACCAGGGGTAGAACAATATACAGAAAATATAATATAATATTATTATATTATCACAATATTATTCACTATCTGAAGTGAATTTCAGCCACCTCCTGCCCCACCCTACGGTGCTGGACACACGTGGACATTACCTATCTATTCATTCACATAAATTTCTGCCACTGCATTGGCCTAATAAGTAGCAATACAATTTAACTGTAATTATTATGGGGTGCTGATCTCCCCCCTTGAGTGACAGGAACTCAGGGTATGAAAAGGAATGAAATGTTCAGTATCAGAATACCACTGAGCTTACCCAGACACAGAACGAACAGGAAATACAGTAATGGATTATTATAAACGGATTCTTTTATAAATTTCTAAATGGAAATAAGTACACTTATTTCTCAGAAGCATGCAGGAGCCCCTGTAGGAGCCTATTCACCAGCCAAGCCTGCAATGGATTAGGATCCTCATTCTCACTGGTGCTTAAACAGATGCATTTTCAGAAGAAAATGACAAGCTTTGGAACAGGTTTAACACTTTGAATAGAACATGTTTCTCCCTATTTTGTGAAATAGAATTACTGTGTGACAAGAGAAAATCTCTCAACTATGTCCAAAGACAGGAAAAACAGAAGTCTATTTCCTCTCATTTGCCTGTTAACACTGACTTGCTCCAGAGGCAAATGATGTGCATAAATTCAAGGAATTAACAGGAGTCAGCACAGCAAATTTGTATTTTTCCTGATTTTTTTTTTAACATAAACAAAACCATAAGTAGGAAGAATACAGAAATAGCCTGAAATAATTTATCTGAAGCTTGATAACCCAGTATAATCGTTTGTGGGCAAGAATTAGATGTGGTCTCCTGGATTTCAGCTGACCTGATGATGGCAGAGTCTCCTTCAGACTGCGTGCAGGGAGCTGAAACTTGAGTAAAATGCAGCCAACTTCTCTCCTCATATTTCTATTTCATACACCTGTTATTATGGCAAGGGATGAAATTCTCATTGGAATACCTGAATAGGACCATTTCCAATCTGCGCCTGGCTACAGGACATACACACATCCCATAACCAGAGGGTTCTGTGCCTTCCTCAGGTTGTGTGGCCATGGCTGCCCTACCAGAATGACAAATTCAGAGAGGAGAAAGTTTTCTAAAGAGTCCAAGCCTAAGTTTCCAATGAATTTCCCACACAAATAAAAATCCAAAAGGCACTTTTGTTCTAAATTCCCTTTGAAACAACTCTGTGCTTGTGTACCTCTGAAAATTTTGCCTGCTAAACTTACATACCACCACTGCTGGTGCTGCTGCAGTATCCCAGAATATTCCTGCTGCCCTAAGGAAGCCACGTGTTACTGTGGGGCAAATGGTGTGGAATCAGTGGTCCTTGAAGAGAACTGAGAGGACATCAAGAAAAATTCCCCTTTACTTTGCAATTACATCCAAACTTTTCCAGCACAGCAGCGTAGCACAACCATGAAATCCTTGCCTCTCCCTTACCTCCTTTTGTATGACAAAAGTCATGCACACAGCTGTAAAATCCCTGTGAGCAGAAGGACTTTAGGCTGCTCTGAACTGTTCGTACAAACTTAATTATCTTCCTTCAATATCCTCATCCTAAGAGAACTCTGAAAAGCCAAAATTGTCAACAGACTTTTAAAAGAAAAAAAACTCTGACAGACAATCCTTAAAATCAGTTGTTTTCCCAAGCTTTATGATTTGAAGGGCTAAGAAAGAATGAAGCTGCTAATTAGACTCAGCAAAAGATGATACACATGTTCTAATATGTGCAATAATTAACCAGCTCAATTCAATAGTATTAATTCAGTGTTTGGGCACAGCATAATAAATAGCACTGGACTGCCAAAAGCTGAACTTCTTTTCCAATTGAAATTAATAAAGCTCTCTGGATGCATACATGTTTGTGGAGACAAAAATAATGCATGTGCCGGGTTCCTCGTTACGCTGAGGAGATGGAATTTCTCTGCATGTCTCACCAAGAGGGATGGCATTCCATTCCAAAGAAATAGGGTTTATTTCCATCTACTCAAGCATCAATATATATATAAAATGAAGATTTTAGTCTAGAATAATTACCTTTGAATAACCCTTGAAATATGGGTGGAAAATAAGTATTTGACACATTGAGTGACTTGTTAAAAATGAAACTTGATTATAAATCAGGTAAACGAAGAAAAAAATACTTCCTACTATACTTACAGAATTGAAAAATCAAAAAGTGTATTACAAAATGAAAAACGAAAAGAATTTCAAGAGATTTCATTGTAGGTGTGGCCATTAAAATAGTATTAATTTAGAAAAAAATTGAATAATTTTAATTCAGAAGAAACAACATTATCAGCAATACAGAGGCAGCTATGAAAGACTGACTGCTTCACCTTCACCATGGTGTGCTTCAAAATAAATCACTGCAAACTGCTTTCCACCTGATCAACAAATTCCTATTGCTGTTGTAATTTTGTTAGGGAGATGCCTAATAAAGAAATATGTTAGAAAAATGATAGGGGAAAAAAAGAATTTGTTTGGTGGTTATGTCCCATACATTATTAAAAAAAAAAAAAATTAAAATAAATTAAATTCCTGCAGTTGTTGTAAAGATGTTGACCACGGGTGACTTTCTTATGCCTTCTGGTGAAAAACCCACCTTGCCTGGATTGTGGCTTTGCAGAAACTGTAGACAAAAGTTTCTAATCTTTAATTCTCCTTGAAAGTTCTCCACAGCACAAGGCCTTATTTCACAAGTTGAATGCTTCTGAATTAACAGTACTTTTAATTACTTGAGATACAATCTCTGTTGGAGCATTCTTTTCATTTCCCATTCATTTTTCATCCTTTCATTATCAGTCTTTCTTCCCACTAGACTGTTTATACTTTAATTCATGCAGGCTTTAACAATAAACTGACTCCAATACTGTCCTAATTAAATTAAATTTACTTGCAGATTTGAACAGCAACCCACGTTGACCTCAAAAATATTCCTTTTTCTTGTTTCTAGTGTACTTTACTCTCTATCAAAAAGTTCTTTTCCCCAGACTTTGCTACTTCAGATTCAGCCTCTGTGCAACAAGTCCTCCAGTAGATATTCCAATTAATATTTCAACTTTAATAAAGTTACAGTCCAAATCCAAGTGGCCCACAAATTTTAGTCCCTAAATGTTATTTAGGTCACTTCAAATAAGTAATTGCAGAGCAGTTTCTGACCACCCTGGCAAGAAAGGACTTTGATGTTCCAGATTGGATTTTTTCCCCCACAGCCATCACTCCCAGTTTTCTTCATAATTAAAACACAACTCAAAAATGTCTTTGCAGAATGGTCAAAGAACTGAAGCTGAAAGTAAAGCTCACCTGTGACTTTGCATTTCATAGCACATGAATTCATCCCACAGCAATCCCAAGATAGTGCCTGTACTTTCCTTCCTGCAGAGAGAGTTCCTCTCACCTTTTGCACGCTGATTTTACCCTTTCAGAAGTGAGATTATGTTAACATTTGAAATAATTTAACTTTCAGGTAAAATACATACACTTCTATATCACCACATTGCATGGGTGTATTGAATACTCTTATTATTCCCTATTCACATTTCTTATATTTTTTCTTTCCTACTGCAAGCTATCTTCTTCCAGTGTGGAATCTTTTCTAGCCAGGAGTCTCTCATGCATTGCCTAGCTGAAGAGAGCTCTGAATTCAGCTTGCTTTCAAAACAAAAGTGGATGCAAAAACCAAGTCAAGGGCTGATGCTTGATAGGAAACTCTCTCTACCTTTAATAACTTGCATTTGGAGTCTGGCTAATAGGGGGTTTGCGAATGGGAATAAAAAAATGCAGGAGTTTCCTCCTTTATTTTTAGTTTCTTCTTGCCCTTAGAACCTACTTTACAGGTCAGCATTTGGTTCTGGGGGGGTTGTCCAGTGTTTGCACCCCCGGAACAGCAGCCAAGGCACCACCCCTGGTGTTACCCCACCAGAACCCCACTCCCCATCCCACAAAAGCCAGCGGTCCTATGGCCAGATCTTTGGGAAGGGCACATTCCAGCGTGTCCCGAGGGCTGGGGCTCAGACAGTCCAATTTCCCCGGGTTTCTGCTCTGCAGATAAACCCCTGCCCAGCGTGAATTCCTGATCACCCCTGAGCCTGAGCATTCCTGGGAGATTTCTGCAGCTGCTGGAGCTGCTCCTGCTCCCAGCGCTGCACAACCCACCCTGCTGGGATGGAGGGCAGATCCTGCTAATGCTGCCCGGGAGAAATAGGCCATGGAACTCGGGCACTGCCAATTGCCAACCAGAAATCAATCCAGAAATCCATGCACGGAAAAAAAATCAGTGCTCACTGACATGGCCCAGCGAGGGCTGATGGGCAGAGCAAAAGCAGGGCTGTGGATGTGGATGTGGACAGGAGCAGAACTATCCCAGACCCAGACTCATCGGGGATGCTCGGGACTGGCAACACACTTGAGGATGAACAGAGGGAGAGAGCAAACTGCTGGTGGTACCTCCCCTCCACAGGTGAGATTTCAAGACCAGATTGTTGGAATTGGTGCTTCCCTGCTCTTTTTTCCATTAAAAAAACGTTGAAAATAAAATTAAGTATTTATATTTGTGAACCTACAAACATGGATTGTGCTCAGCACCCTGTCCATGCTTCCCAACACACACAGAGTGCATTAAAGCATTGACTCCTGACTGCCTGGGGCTCTGTTTTACCTGACCATAAACTGTATTAAATTTGTTTATAATGCAATTCAGGGAATCAGGTACAAAATTACGGGTTCCTTAACACATAATTTCCTATATGTTAACTCTTGTTTAGTGGCATAAACAAAATACAGATACTCTATAGCCTCTTTAAAAATTACATTTAAAATAAGATATTTCCTCAGATTTTTTTAGACTAACTGGTCTAAAAATCCATATCAGTGAGCAATTCCAAGTCACAATTTTTTCTGGTCACCTGGCCAGCAGTCAGATGTTAGTGCAATAATCTATTAATTTTTCAAGAGTTAGCACAGAAGAAGAATACAATTGTGATATTTTAGAAATGTATTTCAGCTAATAAAGGCAGCATCAGCTCTCCTCTCATTCAACTATTGCCATTATTCAAAATAATTAAAGTGAGGTTCTTAATAATGCTTTTTGATTACATGGCTCCAAATCCTAATAAATTAGCAGAGATTTAAAATAGATATTATACTGAGTCTGCTAAAACTTTTATGTGATCCTGCAAGAATCGAAGAAGATGGTGTACACAGAGCCAAGGAGAAATGTCAGAAGCAGGAGAACACCCCCAAGAGCAGAGCTGCAGGCAGCAGACTCGCTCAGCAGAGAGCACACGGAACAGGCAGGGAGAGAAACATTCAGAAGCAGGGAAAAAAACCAAAAAGGCATTTTAGAGCCAGAGCGAGAAAAGAAAGGTAAGGGCTGAAAGGCAGGAGGCAAAATAAATGATAGGAGCTGGAAAATCCCCATCCTGCTTCAAAAGAAAATGTAAGGTCATGAGACAGCACAGAGAGAGCTGCACTATTGACCAGCAGCAAGGGGTACATTTTCTGTGCTTAAAAAAGAAAAAAATCACAATAAAAGAGTCAGCAGGGTCCTCCTCAGGGACACATCTGACCGAAGGGAGATGTTTTTCCAGAGGAAGTTTCCCGAGGAGCGTCTGGGCACGGCGTGCTCTGCTCGCTGGGTGACACGGCGTGACCCGGGAGGCTGCGCTGGCTCCTTTGGTGTGGAACACGAAGTTTCCAGGGAAAAACTCCAGAGTTTGGGTTCAGATGTTTCCAAAAGGCACTGGTTGTTGGGTTCTGCAGCACACACCTGCCCCTAAAGCATTTCCCCGCTCTGACAAAGAAGTTGTTTCATTTGGAGGGGCAGATCTCAAGCCACACTGAGTGGATTTTGTCATCCGAGGCACAGGCAAGAAGAAGATGAATAATAAGAAGTACTTAGTAATGGGTTTTTTCCCCAGATCAAGTGCATTATACCTGACCTGTTTCCTTTCTCACTTCTAAGTGCCAGTTTCCCTCTTGGAGACAATTTATCTTCATCAAAATCCCACAGGATAAGCCAGTTATGCAAAAGCAGAACTCCTGATCAAGAAGTAAAATACTGTGACTGTCATGTGTAATTTCACTACTTTCCTTTTTAGTATTTTCAATATTCTTTCACCCGTTCACCTACATGAACAGAAGTTGTTTTTTCTTTAGCATTAAGTTAATATACCACATAAAACTAGCTGGTAGGAATAAAATAGCAGAGGAAAAAAGAATTTTTCGACATCAAATACTTTGTTAACAGGTTAACTGAATTAATAACCTAATAATTAATAATATGAAAAAACTGTTCTGCCAAATGCTTGCAGGTTGCTAAAAAAACCCAAGCCCAACTTTTAGTCGACACAGGTGTCTGCAGTTTAGATAAAGTCAATTTTACCACTCCAGTCTCATCTTAAAGCTCATTTTAAACAATCTTCCAGTCTAATTAGCATTACCTTCTGGCTGTGCAGTACCATCCTTCTGAATGCTGGCATGGTTAAACCACTCAGGTCTACTTGGTTCAGTGCAGTGTGGCAAATGTCAGTGAAATACGAGGGCATATGGCACATAATTACAGAACCATATGGATGCCAGGAGTGATAGTCAACAGCACTCGAATGCAGGACTGAGAAAGTCAGAGGAAAAGCAATCAAAGACCATCATACATAATCATTAAATGGATAAATATAGTTTCTCTGCAGCTGAGAGAAGCCAGGACATGTCTGGCCTTTATTGAAGCAAAGCCACAGTGGCTGTTTGAGTGTGTGGCTGCAAAGGAAGCTCTACATTATTTTTAGTTTGGTTTGTAAATTTATAAATGCAGCTGACCAAGGTGAGTGATGCAAGGAAACACTTACCAATGCACAGAGCAGATCAACTGCTTCCAGGATCAGCTCCTGGTGGCCAATGCGAGTCACTCCCAGCTCCTCCAGCTCCTGGTGAGTGATGTGCAGCAGCTGCTCCCCATTGATCTTCTCTCTCTCAAAGTTTTTGATGTATTGTTGGAGGCAATCATCAAGGCCTGGTTAGAAAAGCCAACAGCACAGATTCAGAGAGTGGAGAGAAAATCAGTCAAACAGTTCTGTAGTTCACAAATACAGAAATTTCTTGGAAATGCAAGTGTACTTCCTTGTTTGGAGCTATTATGGAAAATGTGCAATGAAATTATAATTTAACTTACATAATACAGCACATGCTGCTAAAGAGAAAAGTTTATATTACTTTATTATTTATTAAATTACATTATTATATATATGTTATATCAACGTTCTTAAGCATTTCAGTGATAATTCTAAACCTTCATGGAGATGAGGGAAGGACAAAGCAGCACAGAGAGTGACATTACAGAAAACCTTTTTCTCGTGATGTCACAAAGACCTAAATATAAGTTTATCTTATGATTGGGAACAAATTCTTCCTGTAACTCTTCTGGGACTCTTCAAGGTCATAGAGTTTGGCTGTTCCTGATCAGGAGGCGTTTTCAGGCTCAGTAATCACCCACACTAACTCTGCGACACCCACTGCCAATTCTCACCCCGGATTATCCAGTGTTCTGCATCCCAACACCACAAAAATGGTTTTGTTACAACACCTCCAACTAAGAATACGATTTTACCCATCCACAAAGAATTGTTCCATTTCACCCTGAAACTCGATAAAGTGAGAATAACAGATTGTTTTGTTTCTCAGACCAGAGAAAAATCTGATTAATGACATTGAAAGATTTTTCCTTCCTTCAGTTCTGCTTCTGAACCACACATGCTTTGAATTTTCAGCCAGAACAATGAGTTGAACACAAGAATCTACTACTGAAAGCTACATGAGGTTCCTCAGAGTTCCCTCAAGGACTGTCAGATTCAACAGAAACCCGACGTGCACATGATTTTCTAGAGATCTACAAAATTCACCTTCAGTAACTTCATCTACCAAGTAAAGTAAAACACTGATTCTCAGTTATTTGTCCTGCAGTGATGCAAGTAAATCCAAGATCCATAAAATTACAGAGATCCAGAAGCCACAGAAATAACGAATTTGGGCATTTAAGAGCTTTGAAATATCATTTCTGCACACAGCTATTATCAAATACACATCAAGTTTCCAGAGCACCTGAGAAAAAGAGTTCTGACACCTTGTATTGGGTGTGCTGGGTGTCACCACCTTACACCCCAATTAACACAGTTCAGTTGGGGCAAAAGGACTGGGATGACCCAAGAGTGGAATGAAACAAACCACTGTATTTGTCCTCAGTCCATAAACACAAGGGGATATGTTGCAGTTTCATTTAATTTACTCCTCTTTCAACATGATCAAATTATTTACTCTGTAAACTGATAGTCCTAAATTATGTTGCAGATAAAGCTCATTTACCAAGTAAAGTGCACAGCTTTATATTCACTTATACCTACATCCCATACAAAGCTAGTACAGTGATAAAAATGTCATATTTTATGGTGTAATTCAAAAGTATGAGGTAGTTTGGGGGATTTTTAAAGCTAAAATCAGCAGTCTGTAACTAATACTTAAACCTTTTCTCTATTCTAGAATGGTCTGCAAATAGGAAACACTTCCTCTGCATCTGTTCATTATTTTTAATGATCTCATGAATGATTTTACATAAGTATGGTTCAGTTTAATTGGCTGAGAACCGGTCACTGCAAATTCTCTGTCTATTATTTAACATTTTAAACTCTGAGCTGTTGCACATTTCTGTTCCTGCTTGCTCAAGAACAATTCTTAAAAATATTTTAGAGCAAAAATTCCAAACCCCACACATTCCAGATTTTCTTTTAGTGGACATTGCCCCCAAACTCAGAAAAAGTCACAAAACTGCTACTAGATATTAAATTACTTTCAACAAAAGCAAGTTAATTTAAAAATTTAGAATCAGGGGCCACAACAAGCATTTGTAGTATTAAGAGAGATTTGGGAAAACCCAACTGAACGTGCCACGCTGTGAGAAGTGTGCAGTCAGATGTATTAAACCTGCCTTTGTGCCAGGGAGAATGTATGACAGCAGAGCAAAATATCAAATTTGTATTATTTGTGCTGCTCTGTAATAGCTCCCCAGGGCACCTTTAGAAGGCATTTACTTACTGGTGCAAGCAGTGTGGCAGTTGACAAGAGAATATAGAAATATATCATTAAAGGGCCAGGCTGTCTCACAGAATGACAGCTCTTAATAAATACACAAAAAAGAGATTTGCCCATTGCACTCTGCTTTTCTGTCTCCCTTGGAGCCAGGTACTGAAATGTGAGACATTCCAAAGCAGGAATTCAGCATCAGGAGCCTCTTCTTTATCATGAGGGCTCCAATTGTTTTTAGCATGAAAACATCCAAGATGAAATTAGAAAGCGTGCAGAACATACTCACCTTGACTCACCCAAACCAAATGAAATATTTATTTCCTCAAGCCACTCAGGCCTCATTAGTGCTCTTTATGCATTTTCCCCCAGTATCATTTCTGTTTACAGATAAGTATTAAAGTACTTCAGATTTATAACTAGAAAGAAAGACAGGGCCTTAGCTCTGTTTATGTAAATAAAATTAACCCACTGTTCTCAAGATACACCATATCAGTGTCAGGCAAGAAACACAGAAATTTGCAGTTCTCTTGCTGGACCTTCTTACTTTACTTGTGCTCTTTTTGTAACTAACCAGCATCTCCTTCAGAGTGCAATAAAATGATTCAAGAAAAAGAGTTTAACATATATGTTTTACTTTAAAGCCAAGGCTTAACACCCATGATGAGAAAATTGTGGCTGGGGGTTGAAAAATTTTTATTTCTCCAACCCAGCTGGGCTCAAGGAGTTAACTCATTTTAACAGAAAATCAATGAAGGTTGAAGGCAGTTACTAATCTTTCAGTGTTATTTGAGAGGACAGTCCAAGAAAAAAGGCATTATCCATCAGCCCAAGTGCTGACTGAGCCAGCTGGGAAGCAGCTCTGGCTGAACATTGCGTTAAAAGCTGTATAAACGCTCCTGCTCAGAAAATGGCCTTGTAGAGGGAAATCAGGGAAAACATCCCATAAACCACATCCACCTGAAAACTCTGACATTTTCCCGGTGTATGCTTGGACTCCGTGATCCCAAAGGTCTTTTCCAGCCTAAATATTCTATGATTCCATATTCTCTCTTACCATTTTTAAGTTTTAAAAAAAAAATCATATTGAGTCCCCATGGACCAGGAAAACTTTATTTCCATATTCAACGAGCAGAGGAAATGGATGCAACGCTGATATGTTGACTGCAAACTGTGATTTCGCAAATAGAGCATCTGAAGTCAAAGTCAAGGAAACAAGAAAAAAAAGGAAGTAGAAAATAGAAAATTTTTAAGGAGAAAGGGCAGGAAAAGAAGAGCCAGTCAGCTTGAAAATGTTTATTTTTAGAAACGTATAATTAAGAAAAGAAATGAATGACTGAAATAAAAAGACAAAACAAAATCTTAAAAATATCTCTAAACCAGATTTAGGTATTAACTCAGAGCAAACATTACCAAGGAGAGGTCGCATATTGTGGGCAATAAGGTTCACCGAGATTAAAATGAATCTTCCCATCGGTGTCAACAAATGGCAGGTTTGGATTCCATTAAAAGCACAAACATTGTCACCACGTTATGTAAACATCTGTCCCTTCCTCTCTGCCATTAGACAGAGATATTGAAAATATTACCATTATTGAAAAAATGTCTGTAGAATAAACGAAGGGACAGCCAGGCTGCTGCCTTTTGTGCAGGAATGATGCAGACGGGGCAGCTCTCACAGGAGAACTGCAGGGGCAATAACCCTGTCAAGTGGGATCCATCCCAGAAGGAATTCCTACGTTTAAAAGTCTGTAATTTCCAATTTTTCACAGATGTCTCCATAACTTACATGTATTTATTTGCTTCTCCTTTTTCATATATTTTAATGGATTTTTGCAACTTATTGAAAACTGCACTAGTTTCGCAACCTCTCCTAAAAAATTCCTGCCCAAATGATGGCCTTGTTGCTGATCCATGATGATTCCCAGGGGAGAATCCAGAGCAGCTGGCTGGAAAAGCAAACCCTGGCTGTGAAAAGGAGGGGTCACGGGCAGGGCAGGGCAGGGCAGGGCAGGGCAGGGCAGGGCAGGTCCCTGCCAGCTCTGCCTGGCACAGACTCAGCGGCTCCCACGGGGGGACTCTCCTGACAGATGAGGGGAGGCAAAACCAGCCCCTCTGGTAGGAAAATGCAGCGTTGCTTTTAGGTTTTAGGGTGAAAAAGAAGGAAATCAGCTCGGTGGGAATGCACTGACCCCTCCTGGCTTCGGCACTGCTGCAAGAGGGGTGAGAGCCCTCTGGTAAAACTTCTCTGGCTGAGGGTCTGACAAAGCATTTAATGTTTTTCCTAATTAAAACCATATTTAGAAATTAAAAGCTAACAGCACAATACTAAGCTCCCAGTTGCAAAAAGGCTCATTCACAATAGAGAATCTGAGGTAGAAGTGTCTGCGGGACCTGGATCCAAAGGACAAAACCTGAAAGTCGATGGGATGATCTGTTTGTTCAGAAGAATTACACTTTGGCCTGCCAAGACAAATTAATAACCTGTCAATGTGCCTTAATTGACTAATAAAAGCTATACAACAACCCTGCCTCTGATGTTGCAGAATGGTGACTTGTGAAAAATCAACATATCAAAGTGAAACAGGGACAAATATCAGTTTTCAAATGTTGTTGTGCTGTTGTTTCTCATCTTGCAAGTCCAGAAAATCAGCTCTTCACTCATAGGAAACATAAAACCTCTCACTATTGTGCTGGAAATTCTCTGATTAATTGGGGAAGGCAGCAAGAACTCCTGCTCCTGTCACAACCTTCAGTTTATATATGCAGATCTGCTTAAATATATCCAGTGTTTAACAGCATCCACAGGCGCACTCCAAGGGTAATTTTTACAGAAAGCAAAAAAAAAGTAGGGTTTGGGGTTTTTTTAAAAAAACAAGGGATATTTTCTATATAAAGCAATATTTAGCAGCTAGCTAGAAAGATCTGGAAGGAATTGACTGGTTGGCTGACAGAGATTGAGGAAGAGAATTCATGCCTTTTCCTAAATGCAATTTTATTGAATACACACATCAATTCAGCCGTGTTCTTGATCAAAACCCCTTTGATTTATCACCCTGGGCTCAGGCACCATGGAGCCTTTCCAATTCTTATGTAACTGGTAACAAGGAAAATCATCAGGTGGGTATTTTTGCCAGTGACGTTAAAAAGCTTTTTAAGAATTATTCAGTCCAAATAAAGAAAAGGCATAATCCTCGGGGCCATGTTCACACTAAGCTGACTCTCAAATACCAGATATTTGTTCTTAAGCTCTTCAGGAGAAAAAAATCAAAACTATTTAGAGCATCAAGAGAAAAGGATCTTCATACCACCACGATTCAGAAAGAGACAGAGGGAACATGCTTGAAGACACTGAAACACCAAGCTTGGAATATTTCAGGCCTAAATGTTCTTAAACTTCAGAGTCTATTTAAAAACTAAAGATTGCAACATTTTGCGTCTTTAAGCCTATGTGTCACAAACCTGACCTACAGAAATATAGCAGCTAGATTATCAGAATTTCGCAAAAAACTGCAATTTAAAATTGCAAGATACAGCAGAAATTCACAAACACAGAAAAGGAAAAAATTCCAGTTATTCTGAAAAAAATAATCCCTCAATTCTGGCTTTCTCTGACCTTTGAATGCTTGACTGTGCAAGTAGAATGTGTTTAAATGTTGCTTCCCGGCTGAGTTTCCTCTGCGTCACTCCGATATTCACAGGGATACAGATGGATGTTTTAGATGCAAATACAGGCAGACTTGTGCTGCTTGAATTTACAGATCCTCATCTGCATGAACAGGAACTGGGGCGGGATGAGCACTCTGAATTAATGTTTCCCAGGCGCCAAGTGACACCAGAAATGTTGGCTGCCATTCCAGGCTGCAAAGTGGGTGGAACTACACTGGGCATGAACTCTTCCACTGGTGTCAGGCCACTGCTCAAGGCTGTGCAGTCCGTGAGGGACTTCCCTCGCTCCATTCTCCTCTCCTGAGAGCGCCAAGACCCACAGGAGCACCGGGATCTGCCCTGTCCAAGCCCTCTGCAGACACTCTCAGCTCCAGGATCCAGCTGGGCTCTCGACAGCTGGAGCACTTCTGCATTTTCTGCCCTTCATTCTGAGGGCTCCCTGCTCCTCATCCTCCCCATCCTCATCCTGCAGCTGTCCCTGGCTCAACAGTGGCAGCCACAAGAACCCTCTCCCCACTCTTAGCACAAAATTCTGAGGATTTTTCCCCTAAAAACACCCCTATATATCTTCAACTCCCTTCGTTCACTGCCAACTTCCATTTCGCCATATCCTGTCTTTTCTCCTTCCACGCTGCCTCTATTCTCTTATTTTCTATGTGTGAACCTGTCAGCTCTGTCTCCTCTGTAACCAGCAGGGAAGCAGCATTGGGAGAGCATGAGCTGGAAACTTCCAACCTCACAGCTTCACTCACATATCTCCTCAGCCGCAAACACCGTTTGTGAAAAGAACAAACTCCTCAGGGAATAGAAAAATCCACAAATTCCTAAGCACCCTTTTTATTCCCTTCCAAAGTGTCCTCCTCCAAATCAGGACAGATATCATTGTCCCCTCACCACAGTGCATGTCCAAGACACAGACCAGCCTCCCAAATTCTATCCCATCAGCAAAAACAGTGGGAATACTACTTCACTGTAATTTCATTATTTTATTTTTAGTACGGCTAAAGCAAGGGGCATTCCCATAATCTCAGTGTCTGTAAGTCCAAGATCTTTCCAGCAGCAATTTTCCAAGATAACTGTATTATCAAGACAAAAGCTGTTCTCAGATTATTAATATTTTAAGAGTTCACAGCAGCTGAGAAGGTTCTGCAAGGGGATATGTCAAGCAATATTAATAGCAAATGAACAAACTGCTGAACTAATAAAATTTGATTTAATGATATGCCATCACCCTTAAATTGACATTCATAGATATGAAGTAAATGACTTAATATAGTTCTGCCTTCATTACCTATGAATGAATAATAGGAAGTGAAGCCATTCTAACTTTGTCCTCAACATTTGACAGGTGTCGTGGAGCTGTGGGATTACCACGGAAGCAGTAAACAGCATTTTCAGGAAGCTTGCTGGAACTAGACCTGACCATAAAGAGCTTTCTGGAAGAGAGGTGTCACACAGAGAGAATGGATCACATTTTCAGGCCCAAGTGCGTGCTCCTTGCTGCCACATTTCCCAACAATTTCACCTCGAGATATGTCACTGACGCTGTTACTGATGAACGTCCCATAAAAGTGACAAAACCCCAAAGCGTCTTAATTAGCTCTGTGTGCTAATGAAAATTTACTTCTTCCCTGAGCCTCATTAATTTTCTCCTTGATGAAGATGTAACAACAGCCCCCAGTCATTCCTGAGGCAGTGTGGCTGAGGGATGACCTGGAAGTGCTCACGAGCCTCTAAAGCCTCCATGTTCAGACCTCCCGTGTAATTGAGGAAATGATTCCACATTCCAGAGAAGCTGAGCTCAGCACACTGGGACCCTGATTCTCTTACATTTATTTTAAAAGAGAAATGCTTTGGCCCAGTGCAAGGGAAGTGCTTCTCCTTCCTGCACTGGGCTGTGTAAACACTACTTTAATTTTGAGACAGTTTGATGGGAGCCTGTCCTGTCAGAAGTGCTGGTTCCAGCACAGACATCCTGGAACACATACCAAAATCTAAAAAAACTTTTAGAACCAATTAAAAGGACAATACAAAATATTTTTGACCTTGTGAACCTATCTAGAAGAACCTTCATGATTTATTCTCAAACCGAAATGCAGAACACCAGCACAATTAAATTCCTAAATCTCCGTGTGCAAT
Organism: Dryoscopus gambensis; assembly: GCA_013389985.1. Taxonomy (NCBI): domain Eukaryota; kingdom Metazoa; phylum Chordata; class Aves; order Passeriformes; family Malaconotidae; genus Dryoscopus; species Dryoscopus gambensis. The sequence continues at coordinate 25,927 of WEIT01002178.1, read as the reverse complement.
CACAAAAGAGCAAAGATCTCTGTGTTGGAATAATTCTGGTGATAACAAACACCTCTGGGATCAGTAAGAACACTGAGAAGAAATAACATCCACTCTTTACACATGCAGGATTGTGGTGCTGAGAAGTGGAGAATTGATGCGATCAGGGCTCACTTTCCTCCTTTTTGCAGTAAGTGCCAAAGGTTGTGTTCTCCTCTGCCCTGGTTGGAGGGCAGGGGCAGAGGAGACTTTTCCAGTTCTCTGCTTCCAAGACTTCCATTAACTTTCTGCTAAAGATGACAGGGGGAAAAACCTCTCAGTGTAACAAAACCAAACAAACCTCCCCCCCAAAACACCAGGAAAAAGGAACAATTCTGAGGTAGAAAGAAAACTTTGGGGAACCACTATTTCCTTCACTAGAGCCTGAGCACACTGAGGTGAGTTTATTTCAAACCACTGCAGTTTCCATTTTAGAAAGGTTAACAAGTCTAATACGGAAGGAGCAGCATTAACCATGTCTCATCTACAAGGACTGATCTCAAAAGCAAAAGCTCAAGAACAAATAAATATAACTGAAAGCTCCTTTCTCCAGCTTCTGAGGATTTATCCACCTTGTACTCTGCACAGGAAAGTCTTAATCACAGACTGACCTTCAAAAAAACTACTTTGGTATCACACAAAATCAAACAAAACCCTTACGCCAAGGAAGTTCTTGTACAAGTACTGCAGGGATATGCCCCATTTGTCCCTGTCTTAAATGTGAAGAAAAAAAATTACTGAAGAGTGAGATAACGAGCCTGCCTGAGCTAATCAATAGAGAGGAAGTAACTTGTCAGACAAAATTCATGTAACAAGACAGACATAAAGTTCTGTGAAATGAGTCCTGCCCTAAAAGTATCTGTGATCACTTTGCAACAGGGCCGCACATTAAATTCAGTTCATCATCATATCAAACCCCATCCAGGCACAGTGTCGCAGGTGCCTCAGATCAGTGGCTTCCCAGCCAGAATATGTCTAAAGAAACTGAAGTTTTCTGAGCCACATCTCCAGCTGCAGAATGTTTTCAATCAACCGAACTCGTGCGGGACAGGCAGGGTCCCCGGATCACGTCCTCCCCCCACAAGTGCTAACGCTTGCAAAGCTGAGGGGGATGAAGAGCTGACAGAGGAGAATCAAACAAAAGCGCTACAGATGTTTCAGTGCCAAAATACATTAATTCTTGTTTCGACTTCACTGACATATTTTACTAAAAATCCCAGCTATCAAAAGAACAGCCAAATCCAGTGTAGGCGTTTGGAGTGAAAAGCCCAAACAAATCAGATTTCTGCACAACCCAATTTCTTCAGCAGCTATGAGTCCATGACCTAATTCATGAGTCAGAGTTTAGACACCTGCAAGATGCAAATTCCCTAAGCAGAAGGTGGCCTTGGCAATTCCTCGTGCAGTTCTTCACAGAGACACCAAAAATCAGATTGTTGCAAGAAATAAAGAAAAGGGGGAGCATTTGATCTTTTTTCAGGGATATGCAGAAGCTCTGGGGATGGCTTCTGTTGGCAGCTACTCAACAAAGGCTGTGGATCAGTGGATCCTGGGTTTCACCCACATCTCTCCTGTTCCTTTTGTTCCAAGGAAACACGAGGATGCCATGCACGGCACTGCAGCTCTTGTTTATGTCATCCTGTTGACTCTATAAATCTGGATGATCTTAAATGAGGCTCTTTCCTTAAGCAGTTTGGAGGAATTAGCTCCAGCAGCCAGTGGGGAGCTCAGCTAAAAGTCAGGCTGTTGGCAGGAATGTCAATTAAGGCAATTCCCAAACTAGGAATCCATATTTTTATCAATACAAACTATATGAAACTAGCAAATGGGAAGAAACCACAAAAGAAAGACTCATCAGTCTGTAATTCCTACTGAACAAGCTTTTCCCTTTCCTTACATCTCCCCATTTTTATTCCATGTTTCTGTTCCATGATGATACCAGACAAATTTATTATGGTTGTTATTGAACAAAATGAGAGCTAGAAATTTTTATTCACTGCCACTTTTCATGCAGTGCCAGATTAAGACAGATTAAGTCTCTGGCTTCAACTACATGATGGAAAATACTACTACATCTTAAATCACTATTATTTTGTGTTTTAATTCTGAATTCTAAATGTTTTGCTATTTGATCTGAACACAGTTTATCCAAGATTAAATAGTTCTGTGAAGTAACATGAAACAAGCAAGAATCTTATCATATCTAAAGAACTATATAGCCTAAAGTCCATGAATAAAATATGATTACAACTCAATGTATAAGAGAAATCCTCCAGCAAAGCAATAATTCTGTAAAGAAGAAAAGTAAAAATCAAGTGATTACAAAACATTTCAAAGCCATAGGATGCCACCCACTCATATGTTTGAAATAAGACTTTTTAAAATGCCTAAGATGATGAGATCCTTGACATGGCAGCATGCAAAAAAGGGACATAGGGCAGGCCTGGTGCTTTAATTTCAACCTCTCTGACAAGGACACATGAGGCTGGAAGAGCTGCAGCACTCCCAGCTACCATTCCTAGTTATTTTTATGCTCTGCACAGGAAAATAGTTAAAGATTTTCTTTCAAGCCATCAGACAAGGAGTAAGAGATACTCAGTAGTAACATGTCTAACAGTCTAAGTACTGTCCATAAAGTCTCTAAACAGAGCTGCTGGTGAAAAGCTAAATGTAATAACTCAAAAAATACTGTATGGAGCAGGATAAATTAATTCTGTGTCAGCAAAAGTAGCACAATATGAAATAATGTTTCTGGGGACATTCCCCATGACTTCTCTTGCACCTCCCTCACAGCCATTCCCAGGAAAGCCACAAAAAAGGAAATTCTCCTCTAGTTTATTTTTCATGTAAGCCAGAGAACAGAACATGAAGGACAGGAGAGGTGAGTTGGCTCTTTAAGCTCACTGAGCATGTGGTTTGCTCTAACAGGATCAAGCAAAGTGTAACACAGAAACAATGAGTTACTGGGAAAAGTGAGTATACAAAGAAAGCACTACAAGTTCCTGTATAAGAGAGATGTGATGAGAAAAAAAGCAGGAAAATCAAGGCTGAGATAGTCCAGAAAAGTCAGAAGAGTGAAGCAAATGTGACTCTCATATTTATGAAACACTTTTTCTTTAAATTGTTGCGTGATTAGCTTTTTCTAAGTTGCCATTTTCCTGAACTTTTAGAAATATCACACGAAACAAAGACAACCTCATCCTAAGAAATTAAGATATTATTAATTTCTCCATTAAAATGCATTGTGCCGCCTATTGCTGCAATTTTTTCTTCCTGGAACACTACTTGGTAAATTAAAATGTAAATCTGGCCGCTTCAATCACTCTCAGCACATAAGGAAAAAGCTCAGTGCATCCAGGATCCAAGAGGTTTTCTATCCAACATTTAAATATTAGGAAAAGCAAAAATAAAATTTGGAAAAAAAAAACTTGAAAAGTTCTTCTGTGAGGGTTACAGCATGTGTAATCTATAAAGGAAGCGTTGCTATTTACGGCCAAGGGTTCCATCCCACAGCGCTCGGGAGCGGAGGGGCTGTGCCCGGAGCAGCTCTGGGTGAGCTGGGCTCCTGCAGGGATTCTCTGCCCTGACCCGGGGTTGATCCCACCCAAAGAGCAGCAAAGAACAGCAAAGAGCAGCAGTGGTGTCGCGGGCTGATGGCCCGGACCCCTGTCCATTTTAGGCTTTTTCTTCCCAAAGTCCAGTCTCAGACCCTAAAGAAAAACGGAGCTCGCAGGTTCGGGTTTCAAGGATGTTTATTGGTTCTTATCTCCAGCCTGCTATCAGCCACTGTCGCTGGACTGCCGCGGAGCTGCTCAGTCTGGGATCCCCGGCGAACCGACTGTCGGGTGGGATGCCCCGTACGTTTTCTAGGGGTCCGATGACCCAATCACTTTTCTAAACGTATCCTTGTTTATAAATCTATACCAATTAATTTAAAAAATGTCAAGTCTACCTATACCAATGTCTAC